>VZTT01040249.1:44860-69185 GCA_013400855.1 Buphagus erythrorhynchus | reverse complement strand
CAGGGGGAGGGAGCAGGGACAAAGAAATGAATGAGAGTAGAGGTAATTATAGCACTTACTTCGATTAGGTGCAGATCACCAATGAACTCTTTTGCCACTTGTTTTCTCCTCAGGGAAATCTCACTTTCCCAGCTTTAATTTAATCATGGGAAAAATATGTCAAGTATTGATTATAACTAGAAACTAAAGTCTACTACAAGCATGTTCACATTAACACTTTCACTCAGACATGACCTGGAAGAAATCCTCTGTTTGTCTTTCTTCATCCTGATTCCTGAACAGACTGTCTTACAGAGAACAGCATGTTCAAACTTACAAACATCAGTCTGGGTGATGAAAAGTCCAGGAGGGAATTTGTTAAACCACTAAATTTACGTTGCGTGTGATTCTAAGTGTAACCAGAAGACACATCTTCCAGCTCTGAGAGCAGAACACAATAAAGCCTCTGAGGAAGTGCTGCACATCAACACAGATTTCAATTTATTGCAGTTTGAAATAATATTCAAGTCAAGTCCAAAAGTCAGAGAATTTGTCAGAAACGCTGTGAAAATCCTAAAATGGTGCTGTTTGTTCATGACCCTTGAGAAATGAAAGAAACAAGTGACACACAGTCACAATGCATTAGACTGCAAAGCAGGAACAGGAAATTAATGGATGGAAGATTCTAAAAATGACCCTCTGCCACTTCTGCACACCTGCCCACCCAGGCCACACTCTGCCCTTTGCTCTTTTGTCCATTCCAGACTCCCATCAATGGCACATTTTGATTTTTACACATTTCAGCAGTATTAGAGAAAGGCAATATGTAGTTTCAAGTCCTTGAGAAAGTTCCCGAGACGTCAAAGATTTGAAATTAATTCGGACTTTTTATAGGAGAAGTAACAGTGAATGCTTTACCACATACCTGCCTATAATAGTTTGTGTTGTACTCCAGCCCCTAAACTCATTTAGAGGCAGAAGCTCAAGCCCCTGGTCTTAATCAAGAACAGACCTGTGAAACTGAGTCAGTTCTCATCCAAATGCTGGTAACTGGAGATGAGCAGCCCTTCTCTGACCAGGAATTCTCCCTCCTCAAAGGCAGTGCCCAAGCTCTGACAGAAAGATAACTTCATGTTTGCTACCCTGTGATTAAGGAAGCAGTGCCAATTGCCTGTGCTCAGAGCCCTCACTCTGCTTGCTGGGAGCTGCTCAGAGCTGTGGTGTCAGGGGTGTGTGCTCCCCTGCACTTCACAGCCCTTCTGGCACTGCTCTTGCGTTCTGCAGGTCATGTCCTATGGCCTTTTATTGCTTTATCTGTGCCCCTGGAAGTAAAAATCTTTCAGACCTAACTCAAAGGAAAAACAGCCAGGTTTGCAGAACCTCACTGAAGACATTCAATGGCTGAACAGTTCTACTTAGATTAAATTAACTTTATACAGCCTGGTTTTACTCACAAGTTCTACCTGATCTGGAAAAAAACAGGATTACAGTGTTATGCCTAAACCCGTAGCTACAGAATGTGACTTTTGTTTTCAGTAGGAGATGCCTGCCAAGCCTCAGCACCTACAGAAAGGAAGTGAGGGAGCTGATTTCAGGTAATATTTGGGCCCCAAATACACCCAGGAAAGCTCAGGAAAATTTCTCTAGAGACACAAAATAACAGCCAGTCACATATTCCAATTTTACAGATATAAACTTGCTGGAAACCTCCTGGAATAACAAACATTTTCATCCTAACCACTCCAGTCACCTGTAAGAAGAACTAGAGAAAGTTCCTGAATATTCTGCCCATGTTTTTGGTTTGAGTTACTAAGTAATGACATTGTTAGCGAGATTAATGTTAGAGCTTAGCTGCTCCTTTAGCACCTGTCCAGTCCACGGCTGACAGAGGAAGATAAATATATTTATAACACACAGCAAAGTGAATAACAAAGGGTTTATAAAGTTGTCTCTGACAAAACTGACAAGTTGTAGCTGGCAGCTTTAATCAGCTCCCAGCTGAGCCTGGGAAATTGGAGGGAACTGAGCACTGACCTTTCTGATGAATCTCTGAAGGAAGGTTAAAGTTTTGTTTACTTTTTTAATGGGCAGAGCTATCAAGTTCTGAGACCTTTGGATAAAAGGAGGATTCCTGTGCAAGAGCATTGTACACTGTATTTAATGAAGTCATTACTGGGTTAAAACTGATTTTTTCCAGTGAAGGATATAGCCAAGTGTTCCAGGAATGAAAGTTCCTATAATGCTACAAGTAACTACCAGATGCTGGAAATGTACTAGATATGTTTTTCATGTCTTGAATGTGAAAAATGCAGTAGAATATAATTTAAATTTCATTTTTACAGATCAGTGGTTCTTAAACCATCAATTTGATTTCTTTCTCAACAAGTGTTCAGCTCCTGCTTCTTTAGTATGGAAACAGTGGGATCATTCATGTACATTTACTTAACTAGTACCAAGAAGACAAATGCAAGTAGTGACCAATTATTTGATCAGCTTTTTCAAAGTAAGCTATAATTTATTATATTGCAGTATGTATAAAATCTCTGGGTTTAAAAACTCCTAAACCATCACTCTCTTAAAAGTGAATTCCTTGGAGCCATGTCTGAAGATTGAGAGATCCAGCAGCACTTCCCAAATGTTTCACCTTTTGGTTCACACCCCACTGCAGCCACCGCCCAACTGGCACCACAGGAGACTTGGTTTTTCCAAAAGCCAAAATTGTTCTCTGATTAACAGCATCCTATCACAAAAGTGTCTGCTCTTATTGCTGGCTCGAGTGTCTACTCCAAAGGAACAGCTGATACAGAGCCCTCACAAGAATATAGGAAGGTTGGTAAATCAGGACCAAGGAGAGTTTTGCAGCAAACGAACTGCAAACCTTTTACTTTTTCACAATTTCATTCACTGATTGCTTTCAGTCCACTAACTTTTAAAAAACGAGCCCACAGCTCTAAATCAGCACACATGGACTCACAGCCCTCCAAAGCTGTTTGTGAAACAGTCACTGTAAGCCACTGTACAATTTTTCAAGCAGCACTGAAGGAACTTAGGTATTGATTTTTTTCCAGAGCTGTACAGGATACACCTGAATGTCCATCAACAACACTTGTACCAGTAAAATACCTCCATGTTTGAGTTTGTTTTTTATTTTCCTTGTGGTTCTGCTTCAGTGATTTCTACTTGGTAACAGTGGCAGACACTGAAATTTGGTTTTAGGTTTGGGCCATCTGACTTTGTGTGTACAGCATTACATGAACATTATACACACATGTAATGTATAAACACAAACATGGACATGAAAAACCACTTCTTTCTGATTGGCATCAGTGGAATAGTTCAACTGGACCAGTTATTTACTGGGAAGATGACAAAGAACCTCACTGTGACACGATTGTTGTAATGGAAAGGCCCTGACTGTAACTGAACCCTTGCTATTCTGACCTGTTTTGTTTAGAAATGTTTCCAGGGCATCTGTTTAATGGTGAGGGAAAATAATTTTAACTTTCCTTGTGAGATAAGGCTGTACTGTACTCTCAGAGTAAAGGGATGTGAGGATCAAGGCCAGGCTGGATGGAGCTTGGAGCAGCCTGGTTTAGAGGAAACTGGGATTGAACAAGGTGGTGTTGAAGGTCCCTTCCAACCCAAACCATTCCATGGACTCTGTGATCATCAGGAGATAAAAGAACACGTAAGTGAAGCCCAGTTCCTGCTGCTCTCAGAGAAAGGCTCGATTTCCTCAGCAGCAGAAAACAGCCAGTGAATTATATCCTCTCTGCAAGCATGAGACAACCCACACACTGCTCAAAAGTTTTTATAAATTGTGATGGATGACTCTGGAGCTGCTTCCGCCTGCTCCTGCACATTAACACAAGATCAGCTGGCGAAATTAAAAGGGAACATAAAAGTTGCATTAACCAAAAATAGATGTTTGTACTACTACCAAATTAATATGTTGGCATTGCAGATCTATATCCTCATTTAGCTGAGTTACAATCATTAAAATATACAAACAATATTATTAATATCATTGTGGGATATCAATCATAACCATTCCCACCACCTAGAGCATAATAAAAATCAACAAGTGGATTTTACACCAATAAATCTCCTAGAGTGTGGGTCAGAAATAATTTATATATATATATATAATCAATACATAAATAATTAGGATTCTGGTTTATGGGTGAAGGAATTCAGATCCTGATAGAGAAATGCAGGAGAATTGGAGCACTTCTAAAGCTGATAAAATCACCATATTGTCACTATTACTGCTAGTTCAGAGCACCTGCAAAGTTGAAAATATTACAGAAATAAAAAATTTTTAAAATGTTACATTTAGTCAAAACAGCAGTCCAAGTAGTTCAGATTCCTTACTATTCACATGCTAGAGGCATGCAAGTGAATCTGGACTAGCAAACAGTGGATATTTTTTCTCATTTGCATGAATGCCTGATTTTTCATATGAATTCTGCCAAATGAGGTATTCACAGCATCCCACTGAATATCACCTCTGAGATATTCCCTCTGAGAATCCCAGAATAGTCTGGGTGGGAAGGGACCTTAAAGCCCACCCAGTACCACCCCTGCCATGGGCAGGGACACCTTCCACTGTCCCAGGGTGCTCCAAGCTCCATCCAAGCTGGCTTTGGAGGTTCCCCTTCCCTGACCCAGGTGCAGGACCTTGCAGCTTGGTCAAGTGCTGCTTCACATCTTCCCTTTTCATCTCTGTGTAACTCAAATTTCATTGGAGTTACAAGAGGAACTAATTTGGATGTCTGATCCACGCACTCCAGACTGCTCATCATTTATTATATAAATTTACTACCCATTTCTATTCTAATGTGAGCAATTTCTATCTCTTCAACAGGCTAAAAAGCGTTTTGCTACATTTCAAAGCATTCCTGTCACATCTGTAAGACTCATTCAGCTGCTAGAGTAGCAACATTTTGAAACTTTATTTGAAAAATAGATTTATGTCTTATATAAATTGTGTTGTTCAAAATGCATTCAAATGCAAAGAATTTTGTGATTCTAATTGGACTTTTAAAAGTGTTAGATCTGCTCCTAAATCAGAGCATCACATGATATCCTTCTCACTTGCCTAAGGAAGTGAGCAGATTCCTTGGATTGTTTCAAAGCTTCAGTGGAATGAGTGATTCAGTTAAGCTCAGGATCTGAATCCAAGTGATTTACACTGCAAGGAAAGCACTTGGAAAAGCTCCACTCCTGTAATCACAGAACAATCTCATGGTTTAATTCATTACTTTCACCAACTTCAGGCTAGAATTACCTCTCTGACTGGAAGAGAGCTCCTTCCTGGTTAGTGAAATCAGAGCCAGGCTCCTGAATCTGAGTGCAGGATGGATAGGTCACCTCGGATTTTGCATGGAGAGCATATTAAATACATATACATATATCACTCTGGTGGCAGACTCAGGGAACAAAAGCAGTAAAATATTTCCTCAGGGTAAAATACAGCTCCCAGGAGTGAGAAAGCCTGAAGCAAAAGGTTATTCTACCCAAGACAGATGCTGGATGTTTTATTATTTTGGGGGGGATGCAGTGGTGGTTTTCTAATATGTGGTGTTCCAATTCCTGAGACTTCATCCTACTTGCCCTTTGAAGACCTTGGAAGCAAAACTTCCTTAATGACACTGATGGGCAGAGAGGGAAATGGAACAGAGAAGTCAAGACAGCAATGCAGAACCATTCCATGTTTAATGAAACACAGGGAAGGATGATGGATGTAGATAATTACCTGCAATTTGTATCTGAGACAATCTTGGAGTAAAAACACCACATAAGGTTTTAAAAGTCCAAGGTGAGATTGCAGGTAGTGTAATTAATGGTAGGCAAAGCCATCAGTACCTCTGGGGAGAGGAAGGGCCAAGTGCTGGTCAGTATTTCAGGGTTACCTGTGTTGACATAAATGGGGATGACTTTTAGTACAGGCCTCCCTCAGGACAGCTAACAAACACCTCCTTCTGCTCGAAGGTCTCAAACAGCAAGGGAGGAAAAGGATCACACAGGACTAAATCAAGAAGAAATTAAAATAAAAATAAACACCGTGGAGCATTTTCAACAAGAAAATCTACAAAATGTATGGAAAGTTAATATAATATAAGCAGCACAGTCAAAAGCAGAAATCTCAGCAAAGGCCCACACTGCATAAAAGGTCCAGTTGGATAAGAATCACAGAATCACAGAATCACAGAATCAGAGAGTCACAGAGTCACAGAATCAGAGAGTCACAGAGCCACAGAGTCACATAGTCACAGAATCACAGGGTCACAGAGTCACAGAGTCACAGAATCACAGGGTCACAGAGTCACAGCATGGGCTGAGTTGGAGGGACTCAGAAGGATCATTGAGTCCAGCTCTTAAGTTAATGGCCCATATGAGGATCAGACCCACAACCTTCTTTCCCCACTGTCTAAAACTCAGGTTTGGAAGGACACTGGCATTCCCAGCTGAGCCCATTGCCCACAGCACCAAGGGGAGCACAGGTGTGTGTTCCATTTCCAATCCACTGCTCCATTGCCGATTCTCTTGCTATGTCTAAACATCCTGAATTTGGACATTGGTATCTTTGTTCCCATTCCTTGCTGCAGCCACTGCTCCCAGGAAATGTGCTGAATTTTTGGGATATTTTGGCAGGAAGGGCTGAAGGGCAGTGCTGAGTGGCCAGGCCAGCCTGGCTCAGGACTGCTCAGTCACACAGCCCTGTGGAATCTGTGATTCCAGATTCAGGGGGCTGGGAGGGAAACATTCATTCAGTGCTCGTCTCCATGGACTCTCTCTATGCTACAGCTCTAACAGATCCCAAGGCAGAGTATGGGGCATTGACTCATCAAAGTGGGGAAGAATCCAAACACTTTAATAGCATTTTTCTCTCTGGGGAACTTTACAAAGAAACATCAGTTAGGGCAGAGGAGAAAATAACAGCCCAAATATTTCAACCTTGGAAGTGTCCTCTTAAATGTATTTCCAACATCTCTTTGTATGGAATGACTTGCATGCAAATCCAACAGGACTAGACACAGCAGCTTCTGAACATGCATACAGAGGTTTGGGGTTTTTTCCTTCTTTTTGAACTAATGAAAGGATGAAATATTGAGGGTTTTCTTTTTTCTTTTTTAAATTGAGATTTACTCCCTGCTGTCTGGAGAGCTTCTGATAAAGTCACTGGGATCCTCAAATGCAGAAGCTACAATTTAGGAAGCAAAGGGAAAACAAGGACTTGTATTCAAAGACAGGAAATCATCCACAGAAGGTGAAGAATGGAAGAATTTGATAAAACACTTTAAGGGAGATGACTTGGGGTGTAACCCAGGTGAGGAGGCTTATCCAAGGTGGACTGTGTTCATATCTTCTGTCCTACACACTGATATTCCTCATTCCTGGGCATGTGTGTAATGACAAACAATAGCCCTGTCTCAGGGGAAGGTGCTGAAGGGAGAGAAGATTCTGAATTGAGAGCTCAGATCCTGCTCTCAGCCAACTCACAATCAATAGACTTATTCCTGCTTCATTATTATTTATATGGTGCAGTGAGGAAGGGGTGGAGAACTCCCATGCTATTCCATAGGCACAAGTACAGAAAATTCTTCTTAGACCACTTTATATCAAGTTGCTTTCCTTCAAATCACTCCGTGTTTACACCTCTGCAACAGAGATAAAGGTCTGTCTGCATCGGGGATTTTAACAAGATTGTCCTGTTCTCCTTGGTCCAGACAAAAATTTTAGCCAAAGGGAAGGAGAATAATTTTAAAAAGCAGGCCAAGGTTTCTCAGTTGAGATGATGCTTCAGCCTGTTCCATCCCCTGTCAATAGCCACGAGCAAGCAAGGGCAGCTCCCTGAACCCAGAGCCCTGGTGTCCTACACGTGCTACTGTGACTGGGGAGCACAGAACGCAAGGGCATCTTCAGCTCTCAGTGAAAGCACTTTTTTTTGTTGAAAAATCATTCCTCACTGTTTGGAATGAAACCCATTATTACCAATTAACCTGCTGTGAACCCATATCACTGGCTGAATTGAGCATAATTATTCATCCATAGTAATAGCTAAAGTAAATTCTGGCAGTCTCGGCTAACATTGACTTCTCCTTTGGGAAAATTTTCAATGATGCCATGTCCTTGGTTATGTTCCTAAAACCTTTTTTGTGTTAAACTGCAACTGAAAGTGTATCATCATGACTCATTTCTTCTTGTTTCGTAATGTTGTTTTCTTCTTTCTTGCACAAACATCTATAAGTAACTCTTATTAACTGAATTATCAACTGAAAAATTACCTCCACATGTTCAGAAACCTGATTTTACTTAAATAAAGTTTTAGCATTGGTAGCCCATGTAGGTTGTCTAAAAATAAATTTTTAAATTAGTTGTTACTTTTCATAGATTTTTAACCACACAGTCTGATGAACCACAGCCCTGTGAGCAAATGTAGGCATAAATTTTGGTTTGAATTTATTTCAGGTTGTCAAATGTAATTTACTAAGAGAATGTCTGCCAAAAAAGAATCCAGAGGCAAACCTAAGTTGTCATCTTAAATTAAGTGTGGTTCCTTTTTGTTAATCTTTCTACATAAAAGGTTGTAAAGTAGTGCATTAAAGATGCAGTTCTCTTTCCTAATAAAAAGGCAGAGGTGGAAAAACAGAATAAAGACAGAATGTTTCTCTAGCTGAGGGAACATGTGCTCAAAACCATTGAGTAAATGCTCCCTTGCCCTCTGAGAACTGCAGGCTGCTGTTTATTCATAGCCCATGTGCAAGGTGGGGAATGAACAACCTGACCACTGAAGAGGAAGAGCAGCAAAACATCTGCCTAAGCTCAGCATCACCTTTTTGCCCAGCAGAGTTACTCAGAAGGGCAAGAAATCCTCCTGTGATAGCCCTGGACATGCTGGAGAGATCACATCCCCTCCAGCCTGCACTGGAACTGTGGAACTCATTTCATTAAGGACAGGATGGTTCTGGCTCTCACTGAAGAAATGTTCGACTTTCAGAGTCAAGAAACTCTGAATTATTAAACCATGTCCAAACCTTTGAGTCTTCACACCCATCCCCTTCTCTCAGCACAGGAAGGTTGTTCTTGCCTTCAGGGTCTGAATCAAGCAGTTACTGCTCCTTTCATCCCTGTGGGTTCCCCTGTCCTCCTCATCATCCATGTCCCAGTTGTTCACCTTAACCACAGGCACCTCTCTGTATTTCCTCCATATCCTTCCCCTGTGTAAAACTGTCACAACTGATCCCTCCCAGATCCTGCAGGAAGTTTTCTACCACAGCTCCTTCATATTAATCTGTAGTAGCAAAGAAAAATTCCAAGTTTAGTTCCATATTGGGAAAAATTTCTTTAACAAAAGGGTTGTCAAGCCCTGGAAGTGTTGGAGAACCCATCCCTGGAGGGATTTAAAAGTCCTGACCCACTTGGTCACGTGGATCAGTGTCCCTTGGCAGTGTTGGGGGAATGGTTGGAGTTGATGGTCTTAAAGGGCTTTTCCAACCTAAATGATTTTGTGAATATGAACTGAAAAAACTCAGATTTGACAGCCCTGCTGAGACATTCCCATGTACCATTGCATTCAGATGATACAATGGAAAAAATTATCTAAACTAGGCAACCAAGTCTTATTTCATGCCATGTTCCTTCAATAACCCCCCTTTGGTACAGATGATGATTTGTGCCTTTTGTTAGCCCAGGGAAATTTGTGCAGTAGTGCTGGAAGGTCCCTTAGCAGTTTCTATGACAGGACTCTTCTCTGTGCCCACTTCCCAGGTTTGAAACTGGTCTGGGAATTCTCAGGGGCTGAAGACATTTCTAATGGGCCAGTGAAAGGTAAGTGAGAAGAGCAAGGCTGCTGGCATTTGACTTTTATTTGCTGTAGAGAGAACCATCCCTAAATTTGAACATGTCCAGGAGTCACAAACTGAGCTCAATAAAGCAGATTTGTTAAAGCTTCTGTCTAAAAAGCCCAACTTTTTAGCTGAAACTCTGGAAATGTTTTTCAGCCCACAGGTCACTCTTTTGGCCTTTGATATGCCTGTCAAACACTCCTCTGCTGATCAAGCATCTCCTTTCCCTGAGTAGGAGCTGAGGCCTCTATTTTTGGAGACAGGTCCTTTCTATATCCCCTCTGTGGGCAGAATTTTCCCCAACAATATTATCATGACTGGGACAAACGAGTTTCCTACACAACTCTTCTGCCTGCAGGGGTCTAAAAGCTGGGGTTAAGCAAGTGAGAGGCAGAGCACTCTAGCTTTACTCAGATTTATATGCACCTCTGCTGTACCCTTGGCTCTTTGCATAGATTAAACGACAATATTCTACACAACCAATTAAGATCTTATCATATTAATTGAACTGCCATTATAGCATTACCACAAGCCATCTAAGTAATCACTATATGATAACTCCTTATAAACCAGTTCAGTGACCTCCCAGATGCCTGCAGAAACCATGGGGTTGGCAGCTTGCCCTGAAAGCTCAGAATCTGGCAAATAACTCCTAAAAAAAAGGAACCTTTTTCACCAAAATGAAACCTCCTACTTATCTGTATAGGAAGGGAGAATAAGTGTTTTTTTTTTTCTTTATGGAAACATTTTTGAAGGTTTAAATAATATCTAGACACTATTGAGAGGGAAAAAGGAAAAGATGAAGCTGACACACTTTGAAGATACATCATTATCCATCATTTGAGATCAAGAGGAAGACAGCTTTTACAGGCCAAAGATCCAGGCTCTTATTTAGGGTGGGAAGAAAGAGTTCTCCTTTACCCAGTAGAAGCAGTAGGACAGTGGCATCAAGCAGACAATCCACCCTCATTTTGATAGAATGTGAATTTCTCTTGGAAGAAGAAACTTAGGAAAGAATATCCTGGTAGACAGAGCAGTGGAGCTGTTCACCCTCTGCTTCTCACAGAGCTCTGCAGTGTAGTCCCAGTGGCTTCAGGCATGGATTGCAGGCTCTGTGGAGAGCTGTGCCATGCTCCAAGGTGGGACACAGGTGGAGCACAGGTTAGGAAGCAGACAGCTGCTTTCTGCTGCTCCCAAAGGGTTGTGACATCTCCAGCATCCCATGGTCATCACTTCTTGAGTTTAATGGATTTAAACCAAACCCTAAGGACAGTTGTGGAAAGCCCAGCACACAAAAGGGACCTTCTTTGAGAGCTCATATAAGCAACCCATAACTTCATTCTGTGGGATATTTCCCAATGGGTCCTAACAGAACTACAGCAGGTGAAATATTACAGCTAAATTACTGATTAAACCCTTTTAAATTTTGGCATCACTAAATAATATTTTAAAAAACACTGTGTGGTTTCAAACATGCCCCAGCTGATGGCTTGAAGGTTTCTTGAAGCTGTTTACAGTTGTCTTGCAACACACTGAGTTCCTGGGAAGATTCATGGAGCTGAGACAATCTGAGTACTTAACACTTTCCAAGACTGTGAACCTGCAAATTTTCTTTCGAAATCCATAGCAGCAAATATGTCAGTAGCTTTCTTAAGCTTCACCTCAACCACACAGACTAAAAAAAAAAATTTTTTTTAACATGTTATACCACCCCTGTTACCAATTCAAATTAATGTCCAACTAAAAGTGTTCAGGGAACATCTCACCTGACAGGCAGTACAACCAAGTACCTGTGAATGGAGTGATAGTGAAATGATCCCTGCATTTCCTCCATCCCAGCTTGCCTGTTGAAATCTGACTTTTTATTATTCATAGAATAGCCATTATCTGAATTTTCACTTCTGCAGTACAAAATCGCCAGCTCTGGTCAAAAGCTGTTCAATTTACAATCTTAAGTCCAAGCCATCGATTTTGGGTCAAGTGTTCCTGCTGAATAAGCCCCTCTGTTACCAAAGTGACACACAGGAGACTTCACAAAAACAGATAAGGAGCACCAAGATCTATCAGGTCACAGTAATAATGCTCTGCAGTGATGCAAATCTCAAGTTTCTCTGATACAACACAGATCAGGACACTCAGAGAACCTGTTCCTTCTCACCCTCTCCTCACAGAACAGCTTCTGCCTCCATCTCTCTTCTTGTTTCTTGTTATTCCCCACTTTCAGCTCCCCAGCCCTGGCTCTGTTCTGCTCCCTGCCTCGCAGCCTCTTTGACTCGTTAACCTCCCAGCAAACCAGACACATTTTTTGTTTCCTGGCACAGAGGATTTCTCAGTGCTCTGTCATGCACAGGCTCCTGTACACAGCCCTGCACTGCCCAAGGACTCTGCATTCCCTTCCCCAGGGGAGCAGTGGGAGCCAGGCACTGAAGCAGGACTTGTACTTGCTCACTGCTGAGCACAGTGTGGGCACAGAAAGCATTAATAAACTTCATCAAACACACTTCTCCAAGAGGGGATAAATTACAGAGAACTGAGCAGTTCAGCCTGTCACATGCTATGACAGAGCAGCTCAGGAGCTCTTCACAAGCAGTGAGAAAACCATGAAACTGAAAGAAAACCACAGAATTCGCAAGGTTCAGCGTGTTTTCCTTGAAAAAAAGGTTAGTATTTTTTTCTGGAATAGTTCTCTCTCAACCCATACCAGGGATAGGACAAGACTGACATGAAAAGAAAAAGTTCAGCATAGAATCACAGAATCCCAAAATGGTCTGTGGGGTGGGAAGGGACCTTAAAGCCCATCCAGTGCCACCCCTGCCATGGCAGGGATACCTTCCACTGTCCCAGGGTGCTCCAAGCTCTGTCCAGCCTGGCCTTGGACACTTCCAGGGATCCAGGGGCAGCCACAGCTTCTCTGGGCACCCTGTGCCAGGACCACACTACCTTACATCCCCAATATCTCATCTGAGCCTGCTCTCATCCAGTTTGAAGCCATTCCCCCTTGTCCTGTCACTACATGCTCTTAAAAAGTCGTTCTTAGATGCAGCTGAAATAGAAAAGCCGTAAGTACATACTGGGAACTGTAAGAAAATTTAAGCTGGGTTGTCCCTAGACAATGTAATACCTGAAAATTCTATAATATACATTAAATTAACAGCTAAATTGCAGCAAGGTTTGTATTTCATTTTGTGCAGTTCCCCTTTTACATAATGCATGCTGTCAGCAATCACTCTCTACTTAATATGCGTAGCAATTCTTCTTCTGTGTCACTTACTCAATATTTTTTCTCTTTCTACCAAAGAAAAGGCATGTGAAGCCCTAATCTTGCTCCAGGTCGTGCAGGCAGGGAGGTGGGAAGCCAAGTGCATGTGTCCTCTCCTGAAGGAACCCAGGCAGGCAGAGCACCCATGGAGAGAGGCACAGGGGAGATCATGATGGGCTGTGAGGGGGAGAGCATTTGCAGGGGAATGAGGCACAGCTAAAGCTGCCTGACACCTCCATCAAAGTTATGCAGCATTCACTGCTCCTCACTTGCCTAAAATTCTGCCTCATATGTGACCACAACTCCCTTCAGCTCCTTGAGGTCTCGCTACAACACCAACCTGTGGAGAGGCAGCAGCTGATGCAGGAAATTTTTGTAGTTATTTGTAACCCCAATAAACATTGTCAGCGCTTCCTGACTGCCAAGATCAGCTGGGATTCAATCAGATGCATAAATACATGCCCAAGTACAAGCTCTTGAGCAGAACCAGTGGACATGTTTTAAGTCAGGCATGGAGCAGATCTGTGCTGCACCCAGCCCCAGAGCAGAAATTCTATTTCAGCCCTGGAGGTTGTGGCCATTCCAGGGACACGCTGCATTTCCTGCTTTACTTTCACTGCTGATATTCTGGCTTATTGTTATTAAAGTAAAAGTTATGGCACCAGGGGCTTTAAAGGAGGTTTTATTTCAAGATGCTGCCGAAAAGAATGTGGATATTTCAGCCTGAATAACTTTTCCTTATGGACAAAGGGATTTACCATAAAAGATATCATCCAACTCTGTATCTGAACATAGCAGATATTAGTAAACATTATTGCACCAGTGAGCTAATACTTGTGAAGATAATGCATTAAAAGTTTCAAACTCAAGACTGTAGGAAGCAAGAGAGAGCTGCAGCTCAGAAAAAAAAACAGCTACAGAGCTTGATAGTTTTCTTGGTAAGAACAGCCATGATGGAATTTTATCCTTCTCAATTTTTTTACTCCCATAAATCAAAAAATCTTGCATTACAAAAATTGGCCAGCAATCAGTCCGAGCAGACTAATTGCTTTTGCTATTTAAAAAGAACCTCATTTTAAATGGCTCAAGTGTTGTGGTGTAAAGTAGCTATTGTACATGTGCATTAATTAATTTCCTAAGGATTTTTATTACATCTTCATGACACAGTCTAATTATCTGATAATGCTTTTTCCCATGTAGAGGAGAACAATGTTGCTCCAGCATGTACTTCAATTGTACTCCAGGAGTCTGGGAAGTGGGAAACCAAACGACTCAAGGTCTGTCTGCTCTGCTAAATAACATGTCAGGAAGCCCAACTGCAAAATCTCTTCATTCCCAAGAGATACCAGAGATAATCTGTCAAACATCACTGTCCAACTTATGCATTTTTCATACTTTTTCAAAGACACAGAGAAAAAGTGAGGGAAAGCAAGCACATAGTACTTGATTAAACATTTCCCTTCTTCCTGAATGAAAAATGCAAACACTGGTCAGCATAAAGAATGAGGACAGTGCTGGCTGGCAGCCTCTCCCCCTCTACTCCCACCTGTTTCTAACACTTGAAATGCTTTTTGATAAGTGTGACTCCCCATCACTGGAGGGATGTCCTGTCAGGTTCCCAGCTCAGGTCTGAGGGCTGGTGTGGAACTCTTAGCACACAGACACAGACCTCACCAATTTCCCTTCCCAAAATCCTGAAGTGCTTTTCAAAAGCTGAGGAAGAAATCTCACAATGAGCAGGAGAAATGCAGAACACAAAAACATATCCTGGTCTCTGGAAAGTTCCAAATAGATTTGACCCACAATATGCCCCAGGAATTTGCAGTTTTCCTCTGTGCTGCTGTTCCTCAATGAATCACAACAAGGGTTGGAGGATCCAAGCTAGGGAGAGCTCCCAGTGGGACTCTTATTCATTACAATGCAAGGGAAGATTCTTTTCACCAGAGTACAGAAGAGATGGCCCCAATTTGGAACAAACAGAAGGGTGTATAAATATATACCACCCCCTATCCAATATTCATTAGAAGGAGAAGCCAAAGTCTATCAATTTCAAACAAGAAATAAATAAATGTCAGATTGAAAGTAAGGATTGGATAAAGGCTCAGGAATCTGCTCTTCCAATAAGTCACTGCAGCTGGCAGGTGAAAGAACTTGGATCTCAACAACAGTAATGGGGAACCTGGAAAAATGCATGATAAATACAGGCCTTGGGAAAAAAGAATTTCTGTATGTTTGTCTTAATTTTCATTCTGTTTGGTAAAAACTCCAGTGAACTCAAATCTTGGCAATGACCTCAAATTAATTTAGACTAAATAGAGTAGCTAACAGTAGTGGAAGGTTTCCCTAGGTTTGGTACAGTGCTCAATATGCATCTGGGCAGGGATTGAATAATTAGAGCCCAGTCTCTCCTCAGACTGCATTGAACTTCATGTGAAATCATTAACACCCTGTGAATATTCTGAGAGCCTCAGCACTGGAAATGTGATCCACCTGCTTTAGACCAGAAACCAAGCCTCAAATGAGCACAGCCTCACTGGTCCCAGCCTTGCAGAGATTGCTCCACTCTCTTTGCGTGGGGACAAATTAAACAAAATTCTCCCAGCATATGGAATATGACCTGGGGGAGGGAAAGCTGGAGAGACAGCAAACGAATTTGTAAAGTCTAATCTGTGTTTGATGCACACAAGTTGCTCCCATTAATGTGAAATCCAGTAATATCACACCAAAAAGAGACTGCAGTCCCAAAGTGGCTGCCTGGGCCCATCCACCCCCTCCTCTGCAGCCTGTGCTGCCACAGAGCAGCTCCTGCCAGCTGCTTCTCCAGATTTAACTCCTTATCCTTGTGCCAAAACTGGCTGAGGGTGAGCTTGGCATCATTACTGGGTGAGAAATACACACAAATATTCAAGGTTAGCTCTTGAGCTTCTGGGCCACAACTTACAGCTTAAAGAAATGTGATGAATCCAGCAGAGAAGTCAATAAATCCCATCCCTGGTGCAGCAGTGGCAGAGCATTTCCCCCATGCTGGAATTCCATCCCTGCCTTCTCCCAGCAGGCAGCATCAGGCACAGACTGCAGGGCTGTGCATGATATCACATCCTCCTCAAGAAGAGCTCAAAGTTCAAGTCCAAACTTTGCCAACACTGAGCACCCTTAGGGAAATTCCTGCTCCCTGGGGAGACAATGCAGCTCAGGACCTTGCCAGAGTGGGATGGGAAACACAGAAAGGAAAAGGAACATGGACTGTGCATCATTTGTAGATATCCCCTCTCTGTTTCCTTCTATTCCATGTGCTTGGCATGGCCATGGGCCCCATCTGGCAGGGAAAGGGGCTGGTTGGAAATGGGTGAGCAATAAAACATGGCAGCACTTGGAGGGAAACTGCAATTTCCATTCTATTGATCCTCTCTGGACATCAGTGACACTCTGAGTTTATCTGGAAAACTAAATTCTAGAGCATGTTGCTGGAAGGTGCTCTAGTTAAGCTTGTTAGACTGACTAAAACTTAATTACATTTATTTTTCCATTCTAAGATACAGCAAGAAAATACACATTCACAGCTAAATAAGCATATAATTTGGCTGTATCATATAGAAATAGAACTTTCTGGGATAAAAAAGGTATATTTTATTAGTGGTTTATAAGACTAAAATTTCATTGTAAATTATTATCAAAACTATAGCATCACAAAATTAAATTTTAATTAAGTTAAAATTCCCTTATAAGCAAAACCTCCAGGATCTCTTATGCAGAAGCTTCAAATGGTGCACAACACTTTCTAAAAAACTTCTCCCAAAGAAGCAACTAGAAAAATTGGCACTTCAAAAAATCATTATGTAAAAATGGATCTTTAATACTGTCTGTCTGTAACACGCAATTCC
The DNA here is from genome assembly GCA_013400855.1 of Buphagus erythrorhynchus. Taxonomy (NCBI): domain Eukaryota; kingdom Metazoa; phylum Chordata; class Aves; order Passeriformes; family Sturnidae; genus Buphagus; species Buphagus erythrorhynchus. The sequence goes on along the minus strand of VZTT01040249.1, from coordinate 52,215 downwards.
TGACAGGAGTAAAATCCAGATATTAATTTGCTCCTTTTCAGAATGTACATTCCTGCTCAAGTAATTTTGGCTGACAGCAAAGGTGCCAAGGAGGCAATGTTTCCATGCAGGTTGTTGTAAATGCAGCCTTCACTCCTTCCCTTGCTTATAAAAACCCATTGGCAGCCACAATGGGGTATCAGTATTGGATAGAAGTGCTTGGCCTCCCTTAAGTGGAAAAATGTCAATAGGGAACAAGAGAAATCATTCCCTGATCCATGAATGATTATCTGCTGGTGGGATTTTATCACCCTGTTCACCACATCTGCAAAATCTGAGTTTTAAAAGAGTCTTGGAGAAAAAAAAAAGGCATTTTGCCCTTCAAAGTAGGGATCAGGAACCTGAATCAGCCTTTCTGGTGCCTTTGTTACCCACCCCTGAGTGTCAGCACTGACAGCAGCACTCCCCCAGTCCTGGAAACTCTGTTCCCAAAGCCCCTCATGGAACACCAGCAAGTGCTGACTCATGAACTTTCCCTGTCAGGCTTTGTTCCTCCCCTGCTGTAAACAGACTCATTATTTGACATTCCAGTTTTCAATCATACATTTTTAATACTTTTTAGGAGAGCTCCTGTGTTGTGAAATCTGCTCCAAAAATTTCTTTGATTCTTCAGACTCTTGAATATTAAGAATATTTTTTCAATTTTTCTTTCTTCTTTGGCACATCCCATGTGTTCCTCAGTTCTGCTCTTCTGCTGCTTTATAAAGCTCTTCAGACAACACATCTGTAATCAGGAGCTCAGGTGGGTGATGGTTCCCAGGTAAACCCAAACCCTTGAAGGAGCATTGTGTATTCAAATTCTCCCTGTCCTTATCCCACAGAATGTGGCAGAGTTTAGATAAGAATACATTAAGGATGATGTATGAACTGAGGTCCGAATCTTTCAATAAGTATTGTTGCAGATGAGATGAGTGAGCTCTTTAAATGAATTAGTTTCCAGAAGAAAAGACTTTACTGCTCTGTTATCATAAATCTATATTTCCACGGCACAGACACTGTAATTTAATTATGGTGTTTAGCTTCTGGAAGTTTAAGGTGCAACCTTGTCTCCTTTCAAATCTACATGGACAGATGTCTTTTCTACCTCATGGAATATTTCACTGAAGTATTGTACGGGAAAAAGCAGAATCTGAAGCAGCAGAAGTACTTTTCACTAAGAAAATTATTAAAACAAACATTCAGGAGATTCTCAACATAACAAGGCACAGACACTTCAAGCAAGTGCTGTGTTTTTTGTAATAATGCTATTTGAATATTAAATCACTTGGCAGAACAAAACCTTATTGATTAGGAGCTGCTTTAAAGCAAAATATATTTTTGGCCATTTTTAAATTATCCATCACTTTAAGCCAAGTGTGTAAGAATATTCAAGCACCCAATACAGCATGGTGTAGAAAGGCTCCTTCCCAGAGTCCCCACAGGAGGAATGACACATTCTACAAGAACTATTTCACACTGAAGTAATGAGGAGGCAGAAAAGGTTGATTTTGTGACTTCCTCACCTGCCAATCACTGTCTAATTGATGGAATCAGGCAAATGGGACAGGTGAGTGTGTTTGTGTTCTTGACTACAAGACTAAAACACCAGCGAAGCCATCCAACTTTCTGTAGAGTTAATACCAAGTTAGCACTGAAAGGCATCAGTTCACCCCGTTCTGCTGGAGGGAGGCAGTGTCTTAGAGCTGAGACATGCTCAGGTACATCAACCACATCCAGAAAGTGTCCCCAGGGCCTGACCTCAGTGGAAGCCATCAGTCAGCAGAGGGAGGCTGCTCTGACACCCTGGTCCTTAAGGCATTTATCCAAACTGAGCCTCAACAAATGATGAGTTCCAGAGCTCAGTTTGGGAGAGTTCATAAGGACATGACCCTGTGAGGGGTGAGACTCATGAGCAGCTGTGGGGAAAGGACAGCAGGGGTACCCCAGGAGAAAAGCTGAACCTCCAGGGGTATCATCAGCACCTGCTCTCAGCTTCAACCAGCAAAAGAGAACAAAGCTGTGGCCATTCTTAACCACCCAACTGTTTGCTCTGCTCAGTGCAAACCTGGGGTAAAAACACAAACCAAAATCATCACTGTATTTCTGGGGCAAAAAACAATTAGGTTTCCCACTGAAATGTCACAATCTGAAATTTTAATCTATTTTCTCATCTGAGGGCTTTACCAAGCATACTGGAATGTCCACATGATATGAGCTCCATTGGTAGTTTATCATTGGAATTATGTCTCTGATTGTGCACTGCTCAACCATTCTGAGAATGGGAAACATGGACCTTTGCTCAGGAAATGCATTCTTCTAATCATATTGCCTGCTTTCCATTCATTATTGACCAGCACAATCATATGTTAAACCCAAATGATTCAAAATCTTGCTGTATAGCAACATGCAAACCCTCCAAATAATGAATATATTAATTAGATGCTTAATTAGATGAATTAGATGAAAAATCATTGAATAGATTTTCACGTGGGAGTTGAAAAAATATTTCTTAGCATAACATCAGATTTCTCTTTTTTCTTTTTATTGCTCCTTGGTTGCTTTTCTTTCCTGTGTCCTTCACAGCTCCTTTCATTCCTTTCAGGTAGATGCCAGTGGCACAGATGGAGAACTCTGGGCAGCAACTCAACCAGCACAGGACCCACAGTACCCAGTTTAGCTCAGGGCAGTAGGAAATCCTTTTGTAGTTTTTTCTCCAGTCTTAGGAGGAAAAAAAAAGCAAAGCCTTGTCTTTCACATGTTTTTACACTGCCTACTTATGTCAGCACAATTCACTGCTGAGAAACTTAGAATCTGTAACTTTTTCTGAGCAAGTCTGGCCAGCTGCCATTAGACAAAGGAGCTCCACAAAACCATCCCATGTTTCCAAAGCTTGGGGGTGAAAAATACTGGATGCTAGTAGTGTTGTCCACCCCCACTGAAAACGATGACATTTGCCCTTTGGTCCACACTGGTGGGAGATCAACATTTAAGGCAATTTCTGTGTATAAAGGAAAGCAAAATGCAAAAGGCACTGGGGACACTGGGGCTGATCCTCTTTGGGCACAGAGCACACCTGCTTGTCTTTGTGCCCAAGACACTCCAGACAAAGCTCAGGAAGCTGTTCTCTCTGTGGTCTGTGCTAAACCAAAGATTTCACCTTTCCTCCAAGCACAGGAAAAGATCAAAGAGCTGGAGAGGAAATGAGGCCCCACAGAGTGATTGATTTTTCAGGACAAGATGCAGAGTGGCTGCAGTAAATCTGCATTTTGGCCACTGCATAGATGTGCTCCAGGTAATTCCTCCTGCAGCCAGAAACCATGGCTGGGGCAGGAATTTGCTGCCTCTGTTCCCTGAGATGTGTGGCAGCTCACAAGCCTAAAGCCAAACACATCCAAAACAAAGATTTGCTCCAAGCCCTAAACTTGGAAATGTATCTTTTCATGCCTTTTTCTTACACACAACACACTGAGGTGTTTTTATCATCTCCAAAACATTTATCCCTGGTCCTTTAATGCTGTACATGTGTGGCTAGCAGGTCATCCTGCTCAAAATGAGCTTGTGGCAGCATTAGCAGAAGAGCTGAGTGCCAAGGACCAAAGAAGTTGGGTTTTGCCTTCAGGAGGAGGAGAAGGAAGAAGTTCATGGCACTTCTCACACCTGGCAGGGTCTCCTTGGTCCCCTCTTTGCTGTCACAGCCACTGCTGGGTCTGGTGCATTTCCAGCCCAAAAGGAACTGAACAAAACTCATCCCAAGATAATTCCCGACACAGAAGGAAACCACAGGAAGAGTCTTTCTGCTGCTCAGAGAATCTATTTTAAGATATTGGCATTTGATATAAATAAAACAAAAGCTGTTCGGGATTCATTGTTCTGTCTGCTGAGTAATGAACACCAACATGATAATTACATCAAAATTGATTGGTTTAAAAATGTCTACTCTAATTAATTTATTATAATACTTATAGGACAGTTTCAGACAAGCTCTAGTGCACCAAGGATTAAATGTCATTCACTTACAGTGCCCAGGAGGTTGCATACACAACCATGTGTAGAGTATGGAAATTAAAATCCAAATCAGGAATTAAAAATCAGAATCATAGAAATCATCACAGAAAGGCTTGGCTTCGAAAGGACCTCAAAGATCATGTAATTCCAACCCAACAAATAGGTTTAACTTTTATTTCTCAACCCTAATTTTCTTTGCTCTTAGTCTTATGTGAACAGTTTTTTATATTTGACTTTCTCATTTCTTATCTTTTTTAAACAAGGAAAGGGAAAGATGAGAGATCTCTGAAATCTCAGGTCATAACCTCTTTTTTTTCAGCCTGATGGGAAAACCTGGCTAGGGATTTCCCTGTTTATCCAGACTGTGGAAGGACAGCTCTTCCATGAGGGGGGAGTTTGGACACAGGCAGTAGCTACAGAAACATTTTCAAACCCAGCAAGTGATTCAAGTATGTTGATTTCTTAGTTTTCAGATACTTTGCCAACTAATTCAGGCCACAAGAATAAGTTATAATCCCTGCATTTAGAATTTACATGCTCCAGCTGTGACCTGACCACACTGAGCTGGGCTTCTCAGAACAAACATTTAATTCTGGCTCCGAGTCACAGCCCACCCAGCCCAACTGCTGACATGGGAAGGGTTCATTTATAGAGTATAAATATGCCCTTCTACTCAAATATATTGGCTGGAAAATATCAGGCAAGTGGAGCTATAAGACAAAAAAGGATAAATCAGAATTCTCAGAATATTTGATAATTTGTCTGACTCTTAAATTGGTAACCTCGACTCAGTTTGGAAAGTAACTGCACAACCCACTGTGAGGGCAAGAGTTTTCCTTTTAGAGAAAGTCAGTTTACATTTCATCAACTGAACACAAGCTTTATTTCTTTTTTGTTTAGAAGCAGGAAAGCGTAATGCCACAAAGACCAAAAGCCCTCTGTTAGTTTATAAAAAACTGCTGTGCTCTGAGCAAGAGCTTGGCCTGCCTCAGAGTCCATTAATAGCTATCTGTACCAGAAAGACAGTTGTGTATTTCTGTTTGTTTCTGTTCTCCAATTCCTCCCCTCCAAAGGCTAAATTGTGCTGCTTCTAGTAAAGATTAAATAGCAAGCAATTCAACTTCTAGCACTACACTTTCAAATACGAAAGAGGTTATGTCATGCAAAAAGAAAAGGGTTTTCTTTGGGATTGGGCATTCTTCTTCTTTCATGACATAATGAAAGGCAAGGGGGGCCTTTTAAAGCTCTGTGACATTATCAAACTTTGCCACAGTCACGCTGTGTGAAAGCCCTGCACATCACCAATGCTAAGGATAGGCAGGAAATGATAATGAAAAAATCAGTATTAATTGCTGGCAGAGCCAGGATCTGTTCCATCGCCGTGTACAAATAACTGCACAGCTCTGCCTCATTGCCTGTGGTACTGGAGCAGGGGAAAAGTCACTTTCATACCCTGCTTGTTTACTCTGTAGGGTTACTCAGTGAATAGTAAGAAGAATCTGAGATGCAGCAAGTCAGCAAATAAATCACAACTGACAGGTTTTTTATTTCAGTCACACTGTGGTAAATTCAAATAATTCTAATGAAGTCAACTGTGCTGCTCCAGACTGACCCATCATCACACAGAGTGGGACAATCACCGTGTTAATTTAACAAAGAGAAAAGATACACGGATGTCTTTTTGCAGATCTGATGATAGGTAACTTACATCCTTCATTAATAGTTTCTATTCAAGGCATTTAATTAGCATTATAATAAAACTAACCAAACTGCCTACAGTGCACAAACAATCTGAGCTGAGGCTGAGCAGTTAAAGCCCTCTGACAGCTCTGACTGCCTGCAATCCTAATGGCCAGTCTGGCAATTAATGTTCTCTCATTCATCACTACTAATTAACTTCATTGATTTTTAACACTGGGATTTCCACATTAAAGCATGCAGCAAGAAGCATCACATTTGTTATGACATGATATTCAGAGGAAATGAAATAAAAGAAGTGCTGCGTCAGGAGACAAAACCACCATTTAGGTCACGTTGTTAAGTTACACCAAAAATTATACATTGATCTTCAATGGCTTTTATTTTAACCATCTACTCTCTTGAAAAGGAAATGGCAACTATTTGTTTCATGGACATGAGACAAAAAAAAGACAAAGCTTAATGAATGGACTGCAAAGTTGCTTTGTGGGTACACTGCTCTTGGATAAACTCCATCACTTCAATACAACCTGAAATCCCCACAGTTCCTCTATTGGAAGGACCATGGAGAAGGTAAATAATGTTTTTAAGAAAGGATTTAAAAAGTGTTAAGGTTCTGCATTGGTCAGATCTGTAGGAATGGAGGGGAAGAGGGGAGAAATAAAGATTTTATACAGTTTCTCTAACAAGGTATCTGAACTTCCCACCATAGAAGAAGATAATATAAGAATTACAATATTAATCTGGCATGGAGACTGAATCTCTGAAGATGCAGAGCCAGTCAAGAAAGAACAAACTATCAAAAGAAATTAAAGTTACACTGCATTGTTGGACTGGCTTGTGCAGGTAGATCAATAGAGCATTGACAATGTATTTCTATGCCAGGAACGTCCACTAAAAGCACATGGTTTCATTGAGCTGGATATTGTCAATAAAATATAAGCTATCACAGAGTAAAGAATTGAAGGGAAAAATATCCTGCTTATTTCTTTAAAGAGTGTTTGTAATAAACTAATGATCTGGACTGATTCTAGTGGATTAGAGTGGTCCTGCTTGTCACTTGACACTGATTCACTGTATAAACTTGAGCAAATCCTGTTCCCCACAAGTCTCAGGCTTTCCTCCACTTATAAATTTTAAAAATTGCTCTTGAAGATTTTTCTTTTTATGAGAAGGGAGGAGAGTATTTCAGGGTGCAAATGAGGATGTTTTACAGCATAATAAATCATCAATAAATGCAAAAAAAAATTGGGTGAGGAAAAGTTTTGTGTCTGGCAAACTTGCAGATCCTTTTCCACAGGCCAGTTACAGATGNAGAAGAAGATACTTTCTCCTGAATTTCAGCTTAAAATAGCTGAAAAAGTAGCAAATTCATGGTGCACAGGAGTCACTGAAGCTCTTCCAAATCTCCCATGAAGGCTGTGCTTAGCTTTCTAAACAGGGAACATAGAAAGAGGATGTGTAGCATACAGAGCAACTCAGTGATGGTGCAACAGCCATGCAAGATTTTATGTAAGAATTACATAAAAGAAAACTCATTAAGATTTGGAAGATCAAAAGTTGTTCATCTGTGAAGTAAATGCCCAGTATTGTCTCTCCACTTCCTGCCTCATGCCTTGGGATGACACAATCAA
>VZTT01040249.1:9781-44042 GCA_013400855.1 Buphagus erythrorhynchus | reverse complement strand
TTCCGGTAGACCTAGGAATTACAAAGCATTGCCAAGAATCCAGCCCAGGAGAGCCCTTTGTCAGGTTCACACTCGTGTTTTATTCACTCAGACTGGAGTCTCCTCAGAACCTGTATGGACTAATCTGGGAATGACTGAATATTCCCCATTCTGGAATGGGGAATAATATAATAGATATAAATAATATAAAATATTCCCCATTTTGAAATGGGGAAAAAGGCTGAGAACATCTGCTAAAGAAGATATAACAAAAAAGACACCAACACACTTTCCTCTGTTTTTTTTCAGTTACACTCCTTCCCCTGAGCTGCTGCCTCAGTGCAAGTTTTGCTCCAGTGAAGATTTACTAAATTTCTTCTATCCTTGTTCCATGATAAAAAGACCTCATGGGACATCCTACCTGAAATCTCATCCCAGTCTCAGAGGTTTATATTGCATCCAGCCTCCTCTTACACAGACACATGGCTTTGCCTCTTCCTTTGTTCTCATCAAAGGCATTTTGAGGTGGCTTCCACGGTAAAAAATGGGACAATGGTGCCTCTGACAGACTGGAAAGCAGCAGAGGGTGGGATGAGCCACGCCTGCAAGCTAGAGAGACAAAAAACCAGGAGCTTTTGCCAATCCTACACAATGTGGTACATTCGCCCCAGGAAAAAAAGATGTTTCCAAACAAGCCAGTGCAATGTTTGCTGTGCAATGAACTGAATCGAGATCTGATGTTGAATGACATTCCATCAAGAGCAGGAGAAGCACAGAACTGACTGAACCAGGCAGGGCAACTCAGCCCTCTTTGGAAGCACCAAATATCTTGTGGTGATTATCAGAGAAGGAGAAAGAGGAGGAGGAGGAAGAGGAGGCACCTTCAGAATAACACAAGCCCATCAGCTGAATCTGAAGAGTTCCAGAGAGTTCCCCTGAGCTGGGTCTGTGCAGCCCTGGCTGTCACATTCTTCATGGAACTGTTTGAGGGCTCTACAAAACCACCTGGGTGTGTAGGGGACACTGAGGGAGAATTTGAGACTTTAGCACAGCACCATTAGCAGCTTCAAACAAGGAGCTTTTGGTAACCAGAGAAACCTTTTCAAGATCTCAGCACATCTTTGTCATATAAATTTGAGAAATATTCTCCCTGTGATCTGAAATGACTTCAAACTGTCATGGGCAAATTTACCTTTCTGTGCTGCTTGAGAAAAGCACACTGCAAAGGTCATCAGCTCCTCACACAGAAGTCAAGAAGTCTTCAAAGTCCAGAAAATTCCTACTGTTTATGGCAAGGTCTCATGTGGTAATTGTAACTTTTAGGTATTTGTGTAATTTGGGTTTTTTATTCTATTATATGCTTAGAAAAAAGACATGATTTTACATTAATCCTACAACTGAATACTGACCCCAAAATCTACAGGAAACTGCTGATATTCCCATTGCTGTCATGTGCATTGTACCATCCATACCTAAATATATACCTAACATGAACAGTTTTGTCAGCAATATGGAAAAAATGCCCTTTCTTTAACCAAATATAGGGAGTACCATGGAATCAAAACTCCAGAAAATAAAATCTATTGAATAATCAAATTTTTATATATTTACACANAAACTCCCCTGCTCACAGACCTGAGAACAGTCCTTCTAATTACATGAAGAACTTAAAAGAATGTAATTTTCCTGGAGATTTCTCTCCCATAATGGAAGATTTCAATTTGAAATATTTCCTAATGATGACCAGAAAAGCATCACTCAAAGTACTCCAAGGTTCCAGTGGATGGTTCAAAGATAATTCACTGTAAGTTAGCCCTACAAAGTATATCCTCGTTTTCAAAGGAAACTGTAAATTACATAAATCAGAAGTGCTCATCTTGTATCCAAATAGCCAGTTGTTTCTTAAAAACATGAGGGTCAATGAAGCCAGCAGGTAGACTCAGATATGGTTTGACTGATGTATTTTAAATGACTGAAAAATTTGCTTTTCCATGTTCTGACACCAGGCAGATCCATGTACAAGTGCTCCAGGAATGTGGTTTTTAATACTGAAGCTGAGTTTTTGAGAGCACCAAGTGGTGTCTTTCCCTCTTGATGTGCTGCTGCATTAAAAGGAATTATGCATGTGAACTTGGCCACAGCAAGAAGAAACCTCACTTCTTGTACTGGGCTGGATTTGACTATTGAGATAAAGTTTGTAACAAAATGAAAGCAGCGTCAGGGGAAAAAATTGTAACTCCAGAGAAGAGGAAGACCTTCAGCAATGACATGTTTCCATCTGAAATTTTACACCTAAAGCAACTGGAATGGTCCCTTTAAGGTCTCCCTTATTTTTGTCCTAAATGCTCATTTCCTCTGCACCATTAAAGAATTCAGTGAGGCAATAAAATCACCAAAGTAGACCAGGACAAAATCTCAATTTTAAAGAGCCTTGTAAAGCCTGGAAAGGCTCAGAGTGTGTGGGACACCAGGAAGGAGGAGTACCTGGAAACACAAACAGTGTAGGAATATGTACGACTTCTTTTGATAAACTTACAGTAATAGGCTGGGAATTGGTACTAAAAAGAGATTAAAATACAAGCTAAAAATTAGAAACACCTACAGTGCTTTGTAAGTTCTATAAGCAAATGAATTAAGAGGGGTGATGTCAGAGTTTCAGATTAAAATGAGTGTATTTTCTGAGACAAAACCATAGGACATGCTTTTACCAGTGGCTAAAACCATGGTCCTTGTATGAGGCACAGCATTTCCTCCAGGTACAGGATGTTCAGGGAAGGATATTTCTGGCTATTTCTAAGTTAGAAGTTATTCAGTTGAAGAACAAAGATTTTGCATTTAATTTGGAGCTGACTGGAAAATGTTATTGAGTTATCTCCTAACCAGATTGAAAATACAGCAGCAAAATCAAATCATGGGATGAGTTTCATGCTCTCTTACAGAAGTGCTTTAAATTTGCTGAAGTTAATGGTGTCTCTGCTGAATTACATCAGCTTTTCAGCTCTAAAAGAACATGCTAGTATAAACTAAAGCATTATCAACTTCTTATCAGCATCCTTGTCTCCTCCTGGCTGCAGGGTCAGAAAGGAAGATTCCTGTTTTAGACACAGCCCAGTGAATCAAGCAGACCCCTACACTCTCAAGAAGTCAAAGCCCAAAGTAATAAAAGGTCTGCAATCCTACTAGATTCCTTGACAGTTCTGAAAGTAGGAAACAAAAGTCCTCAGAAACGATTGCTTTCATCTCCAAATGTTCTGAAACCTGTGATTATTCTTCTTAAACATAGATCTGTCATCTGGATCATTTCCATCCAATTTTCTGGCCTATAGCTCTGGTGGTGCTGAGCTAAGAGATCCCTGGAAAGCATCTTGCATCTGCCCATTTATACGTGGAATTCTCAAATGCTACTTTTTGTGTTACAAACCCTCAACAGTCCCAGCCCAGGTCTGAAACTCTCTGATTCAGGCAGTGCCAAAAACTACAGACTCAAGGGCTGGGAATCAGAAAATCTCCACATTTAGAATTCCTCTTTCTGGAGTTCCAGCCAGATGATGAGCAAAGTCTTTACATTTCTGCTTTCCATTATTGGCAAGCACAGGTTTTCCCTGGTATTTATCCTTGTGCTAACTGCCTTCACAGGATTCCATGATAAAACAAGTAGGCTACTGCAGGGATTTGACACATATGGATGTGTGTACCCCAATCCCGGCACTACTCTAGTCTTGCCAGAAATAGAAAGCCCCTGGCAATGCAATTCTTTAAAAAGTAAATTTGGAAGGAATAAAAAGTGTTAATTAATTGCCCGGTATAAATGGCTCTGGACTGAATACAAGCCAGTTTGATTACCTAACAAATAAAATCACTTTCTGAGGTGATAACTTAGTTCATAAAGTTGGGCAGAGAAATACTGATTACAAAGTGCTTGCTGTGGTGCACCCTTCTTCCCTGAGAGCTGGATGTCACTCAGGCCATGGCTAGAGCTGAGTTATACAGGCAGAGAGACAAAACCCAGCTAAAGAACACCCAACTTGGCCTCTCTTTGCTGCCAGCAAACCTGGGAAGCCTCGTGCTTTTCAAGGAGGAGGCAGAGATGCTCCTTGCCTTCACTTGTACCTCACAATGGAATGGGGTATAGGAGAGGACTGCCAAAAAGGGAAAGCCCAGTTCCTACTGCTAAGGGACTGATTTGATTGCTGCTGCAGGTATTGGAAGAGCAGATGAACAAGGAGCCTGTGGGGACTGGGATCTGTGCAAATCACACGGGAACTGAGAGAGTTCTGCTGTCCTTGTCCTTAGGTTTGTTGTTAGATATTTAGATCTAAGATATTTAAACACCAAGTGTCAATCCATGGACAGTTTGGCTTTCCTCAGCAGCTCCCTTGGGTTTGGCCTTCCTCACCAGCTTCCCTGAGCTCTCCTCTCCCAAATCCTGGGACACTGTGGCCACAGGAGTATCACACACCACAGCACCTTTTCAGAACTGCCCCCAGCTCAGTACCACAGGTACAGCCACACCTCCTGTGTGCTCCCAGAGCATTCCCAGACAAACAAGAGAACATCTGGCTGCAAAAGAACATCTGGCTGCTCCTGCCCTCTTTTCCTGCTCATTTCACCCACACGATCCTGGGAAAATCACTGATTCTCCAAATTCCAGAGAATGGAATTTGGCTCAATCATTTTCCTTTCTGTTGAACATGTTTTGTTTGATCATAACAAATCAGCCCAGTGTGATGTAAACGAGCTGATCTTAATCAGCAGTGTACTAAATATCCACGTGACACCTGCATACATTGTTGGTTCCTGCCTGCTCTGCATGCACAATTTAATTAGATGAGTAATAAACGTGTCAAATTTATCAATGGTGTAAAACATTGGACTGCAGTGAATTTACACCCTTGATTTGGATTGCTCACAGATGCCTTATTATAGCTAACATGGCTTACCTGTTTATCCTAAAAAATTAATAATTATCTTCTTGCTTTTACATTGATTTGTCCAATTTTCCAGGAGGTAAATACAATTAACCACAAATAAGAAAAAATGCCTCAAAGTTGACTGATGAGAAGTTGTTTAAAGACACTCAGTTCAATTAGGCTAAAAGCATTCTTTCTTTGTGGCAACAGCACTTTCCAAATAAAACCTGAATTGCAACAGGAGGAAAGTGAAAACTCAACCAAAAGTTGAGAATGGATTTCCATAATTTCCTCTATTGATTGTGATTGAATATTATACATAACCAAGATGAATTATTTGTTAAATTCTTAAGAAATAAATATATTTTCTCAAAGGCTCTTTTACTTACCAGAATGTTAAAATGTGAGTCTGAGATACTGAAGTGGCTGTATGTGGATATGTGTAAAACCTGTGCTTGGGTTCCTAAAATGTTCATCCCAGCCACACCAACTGAACAATTCCTTTGAATTGAGTTGGGTTGGAATTAGGCCAAATAAACTTCTCTACTTTCAAAAATCATAATAGATAATAGAATTGACTTGCACCAAAGTTTATTACACAGCCACTGGACACAAATGCACTCAATATAATCAAGTTCCTACTTCTCATATTTTAATTATAGGAAAAGCATTGTGAAAGTCAGACTTCCATTAAAAACAGGCAGCTTAACAAGACCTAATAAAAAATTTTTATCAATATTCCTATTCAGGAATAGGAATATAACTTTCTGTGTACAAATTAGATTTCTAATAGCAGGTTCATTTCTCTGGTGATCTAATTTAGGTTTTGGTATCAAACAATGTCTTGAACACATAAAAACCTCCTATGGTAAATTTTCATCCCTAATGTTTTCCAGCTGGTCTCTAATAACTATTCCTAATTGTACTTGTTAAAAAGTGGATTTATGAATCTCAATTAGACTGGTTTTACTTATGCTAAAGCAATTTTCAGTACCAACCAAGACTATTTCAAGATAGAAAAAAGTTTTATGTGGATGAAAGAATAATTATGAAAATAAAAAAGAAAATGCCTTTTATACAATTTAATTCTCAGTAATTCTATTTCAATAATCCAAAACAGAAAATACAGCATGTAATAACCATTCTGGGAACTTTGTTCATTCCACGAGTTACAAGGTACTTTTATTACCAGGATATTCACTTTGCTTCTGTGCCCTGCTGTGAGTATAAAGATTTACATCATTCTCAGTGAATCTATTTTAATTTTCTTTGCAAACTTAATATCCTGATTCAGCAAAGTATTGAGATGGAAGCTTATCCTGAGCACACACTGAAGACCCCAGTCAGTGGAAATGTTCCTGAAATTCGTGCAGGGCAGCTTCAGCAAATTCATCTTTCAGGTGACTCAATCTTCAGCAGGTACCCAGGTATGCTGTATTTAATCATTTTGCTGATAACCAATGTCCTCAATTGTGAATAAAAGCCCCAGGACACCCCTGCCAAGCCCTGTGCCCCCCCACGACTGGCACTGATCTAATCCCAGTTCTCACCCACTCTCAGTACAAACACCCCATGCAAAATTTCTGTCATCTTTTCAGATGGATTCCTTAGGAGACCCTTCCCATCCCCTCAGCTCTGGGACTTCATAGAATCATTTCAGAGAATCCTGGAATGGTCTGGGTGGGAAGGGACCTTAAATCCCATCCCATTCCACTCCTGCCATGGGCAGGGACACCTTCCACTGTCCCAGGCTGCTCCAAGCCCTGTCCAACCTGGCCTGGACACTTCCAGGGATCCAGGGGCAGCCACAGCTTCTCTGGGCACCCTGTCAGTAAATCTGACTCTGTGCCTGCCATGCCATATTTATGGCAAAGCAAAACCTCCACAGTTTGATAGGACAAAAAATTATAAGTGACATAAACAGTTTTAGACAAAAAAATACCCCATCTATGGGCAGAAACTACTGCTACAAACACATTTTTTGTTACAATCTCCTCCAACTTTCCCAGATGGCCAGGTAGTGGCTATTCCTTGGGAGTCACCATATGTTCCAAAATTAGACTCACATCTCTGACGAACATTCAGACCTCTGAAAAGTGCCCAGGAAATCAGAACTGGAGACCAAGACCCTCCTGCATCAGAGGGAAAAGGAGGTTGTTCCATGGCAAATTCTGAAATCCAAAGGCATTATCCCTAATGGAATAACCACAACCATTTCCCTGGAACACCACTGTCAGCCAAGACAAGGGACTGGGCTGGTTGATTCCTGTACGTTTCCATTCCTTGTGAGGCTAAATATAGACACAAGAATGTTATTTTTACAACTTTACAACGCTGTCTGTTGTTGCAGCCAAACACTTTGGCTTGAACATTTGACTTTAGATATGTGTTAAGCAATGCACAATAAATTCTCATCCAAAAGAAAGAGAAATACAGGAGCACATGCAAGGCAAGCTCTGGGCACAGAACAGTTAACACAGGCCTGCTGCCCACTCCACGTTTTCCTTAAAAGCTGCTGTGAAAAAATCCAATTTCTCCCCAGAAATACCATGATTGAAAGCAGCAACTTGAAAACAGTAATATTTTTATGGGCTCCTGTGAAGAGGATTCTCCAGTGCTCAGTAGGGTGAATCCAACCTTCTCAAAAACACTGATCCCATTATTCAGTTTTGGTAATTAAAATGTTTTCTAAATGATTGTTCCCCAGCAGGAGGAAATTGATTAATTTTAATGCATTATTGTATTTTAGCATGGAACAATGTTGTCTTTTTATTCCTCTCCTCTTGTTCCCACCATTTGCAGATGAATTATTTAGATGTGAAGATTTGTCTACTGTGTTTGATGTGAAGCTTTAGGGAACAAGTGGAGAAACCCAAGGAGTGCCTCATCATTTGCAAGTTCAATTTCTTTCTATTTGGATATTGATTAGCACAGCACATATCACGAGGAAGTGGCTTGACTAAGGGAACATAAATGTGACTTTAACAGAACTTACATAATTAGAAATGCATTTAGGAGCTCCATTATATGCTGCTTTTTAAAACAAGTTGTTTTATTTTGTGGGTATAGTTTGGATTTTGTTTTGGTTTCTAAATTAGGCAACAGAATCTTATTTAATTTAAATATATTTTAATGACACTGAGTAGCATTTACCAGCATAGTGCCTCTTTATTCAGGTCCAAATTCTGAGTGCTTTGAAATACACTCATTAACTTCAACTGGTTTTCAGTGAGGCTGTTAATGACTTACAAGTGTTAGAAAAACTGAAGCAACAGACACCTGGACAGCTGACATCAAACACGGATTCATAACCAGATCCTGTCCCAGCTGAAGAAAAGAGATGTGTTTACTTCACAGTTCTATCACAGCAAGCTATATTTCAAATAATTAGAATTATTTTGTGTCTGTGTTCATCTTCTATGGCATTTTGAGTAGAATCAATGCTGCCACAGATGACCTAACACTAAACAGATTTCTTGAAACAGTGTTTCTCCTGCTCACAAAATTTTTATGAAAGCTTCTGCTTGATTAGAAATTAATAGGGAAATCCAATATGATTTTATCAGAGAAGAAAAGTTTGTTTACATGTCCATTTCTATTTTTAAGCAGACTTCAGATAGCTGAGAAAACGATCAGATCTTCTGGAATGAAACTATGATCATCCAATTGCACAAAATACAGCAAAAAACTGGAACAGAACTACCTGGCTTTGGATTTAGCAGCAACTGGCAGCAGTCACCTCCATAAAATTAAGAGAAATGAGCAGAGCAGACTGATCTATAGCTAATGCAGGACTAATTTGCCTAGGGATGCCTACAGTGCTCCCAAGAACTTTGCACTGGATCTTGGAGCACTCTACAAATACGTTAAGATTTTTAAAAATATCAGGAGCATTAGTATGCCCAGAAAATAGAAGGCTCTGGTATTAGAGGCAGCATTTGACAAAGCCAAGAACAGGCTTCTCCTTTCCTGATCCTATAATATATCACCTTTTCTGGCAGTAGATTTATCAAATAAACAACATTCACCAGAACGTTTATTACTTAATATCAAATTTACTAAAGTGCTCAAGGGTCTCAAGCAGAATGAAGGCCTCTATATTTTATGTGAAGACACCCAAAGAAACTGTGTGTCCTTAAATACTCACTGTCCTACATATCTCTGAAAAGTCTCATCTTCAAAGAACACAAGGCTTCAGTGCAGTTGAATATCTCAGCTGCCAGCACTTCCCACCATCATGGACTTGGTTTGAAACTCAGTTTGAGAGAGGCTTTAAACTTTAAAAGTGTTGTCCTTCACACAGCAAATTTATAAGGTGTGTTAAACACACCAGTGAGCAACACAGGATATATTGTTGGCTTACAATGTATAGATTGAAGTCTTATGTGCAACAGAAAATATTACAGCAGGAAGGGGAATGGCATGAAAACAACCTTATCCTATTTCCAAACACCTCAGTTTCTCATGCCTTGGAATAATTAGCTTTAGCTAGACAAGAAGAAGTTTTTGTTCCTTATTAATTCCTACATAATGAATGACAAGTTACTATGCTAATGTAAGAAAATACTTGTATCAAAGTATTTTTTCCTAGTATGACAGGCAACATGCAACACCAGACTTCTTTGAATTCCTATACAGATGTCCAAGATTTTAGCTGGGAAGAGATTCCAAGTGGCAGGTAGGGGTTCAGTGTGAAACACAAACATTCCAGCACTGCTCTCTCCTGGCTGGGTCAGATGGCCTGAGGCAGCCCCACATCTGCTCAAACGTCTTCCTCCCTGTAGCTGGACCATTTACCTGAGGTGACACAACTTTTTAAGGCTGCATTCCTGACACTGCTCACCCTGATTCAGGAGGTGATTCAGGAGAGCAGATGTGCTCACCCTCACACACGAGTCAAGCTCATCCCTCCCTCCTAACAGGGCTATTTTTATGCACACTGACTTGCACCATTTCTTCTCCAGAGCTCTAGTGCAGGACTGGAGACTTCACAGCACTTTTTATTTTTGCCATCCAATGGAATAAATAAGTGGTATGCAAGCACCATGGAATATGGGAAGAAGGTGCTTTTAAATTCAAAAAAGTAACTTTTCTGCAAACAGAGTCAAAGCTCTCAGGAACGTGGGGGGATTCTTGGGGTGCCCTGTGCAGGGCCAGGAGTCAGACTTGAATTATCCTTGTGGGTACCATCTACTTCAGGATATTCTATGATTCCATGGTTCCCAAATAGGTTCACTGAAGTAAATCCAGCATTAATCCAGGCATGGTGCTGCCTGTTGGCAATGGCAAAACCAAGCCATGGCCAAACTGAGCCCATGTTCCATCAGCAGGAGGAAAAGCAGCATGGCCACACCAGTCCTTCCCTCTCTGGTGCTGCTTTGAGCACAGTTCAGCAGCACAGAACAAGCAGAGCCTGACATTTCCATATCCCTTTGGCTAAATCCACCAGGCCATGTCACCAACATTTCCATCCCAGCAGCACTTGTGCAAGCTCAGGATATTCCCTTCAGCAGTCTGCTCACTGCTGGGCTGTGTGTGAACACCAGAGCCTATTTCATTTAGAGCACCTGTGCAAACATGTTTCTCTTACTAAAGTCAACAGAACTACGAGTTTATATTCAGCTTCCAGTGCACATTATTTTAAGTAGATCTCCTGCCTTTCAATGCCTGCATGCAAAAGAAAACCCCAACCTTAGCTCTGTAATACAAGGGGAACACAGACCCTAAAATTCTCCTCTGCTTAATGCTCTACCAAGCTGTCCCTCAAATGGGAAACTTAATCCTTAAGAAAGCCTAAAAGAAGGCTGGCAGGATAAGGCAAAAGACCTGCAGGACAATAGGAGAGAAGGGAAAAAACCCAATTGCAAAAAACTGGGAGGATGCTTGGATAATCTAGCAACCATCAGTGTTAGATGCTGGACACTACTCAGTGCAGCAGCATCCTGCTAATTATTTACGTCTCTTTCTGTCAAGCAAGAGGCATTTGGACACCATACACAGATCTGGTTCCTCACTTCACATTCTCAACTCAGTGACTTCTGAGTGAGCCTTTAATCTGTTGCTGAATTTTATTTAGTTGTCTCTTTGTCCCTTCTTGTTTATTTTCTTAATTGTGCTTCTTTTTCTCGCTTTTTTCTATATATAAGTGACTTTCTATGTCCTTCCTTCCCACACACCTCTGCCTGCCAAGCTATTTCCCATTGCCTTTATGTTTAACATTGTTTGCCCCTTATTCAGAGTTCCCACATTTTTTTGCATCTTACAGATCAGAGCAAGAGGAACAAGCTTAGTTTCCAGGCTGGGCTCAGATCATCCACAAACAATCCCACGGAACATATTTTGAGAAATAAATTTCACTTACATCTTCATGAGCCAGAGTGGTAAAACATGAATCAAAATAGAGTAAGAGAAATAAAACTTTTGCAGATTCCTGTGGATTGGAATGGATGTAGCATCTGCCTCAACTGTTAAGAACACCTACTGCATTCACTCATTTGCTACCTTCTGACCACAAGCAGCAGATGGTATTTTGTCATTGCACAGACCTCAGTTCCCATAAATCACAATTTCTGCCCTGTAGAATTCATAACCCAGTGCTGGGTAACAAGTGGATGGGCCCTCTCCTGCAACAGGCACTGCAAATGAGTCTCCTTCCACGTGCAGCTCACAGATCTTTCTGTATATTTGATAACCACTATTTAAAATAAATGAATATTTTGTAAATCTAAATCACCACTCTTGTTGTTTTGGTGACATTCCCAGTAGCCCTCACAGCACAGACTCCATCTAATCAATCCTCAATTACTATTAACACATCTTATAGGCTACTGATGTCTTCCCTGTCCATGTAATTTAAGATACTATAATGGCACTAAAGAATCCAACCCAAAAGGATTTCCTGAGGTAATTTACATTCACCACCACCAAAGAAAGCAGATTTGTTGGAGTATTTAATTTTCGGGTATTTTGCAGTGTTCTGGAGAAGTTATTACCAGTAGTTCTGGTCAGTGACTGCAGTTACTGTACTTTGCAGTGCAATGACACTTCCAGCTGAAAGATTACCTTGATTAGTTAGAGCTATGCACAAAAATCAACAGGGAAAGCTTATAGAAAAACAGCAAAACCATGGCTCCTTCTTGCTACATGCTCAGCTCTGTAATTCTGTACCACTGCAGCTATCAAAACTCATCATGTCTAAACTGAAGCACAGAGTTACAAATGATAATTTTCAAATTTGTTCATTCATTCATTTACCATAAGGTTTTTAGTCTTTCTTTACAAGTAAAATGAAAACTAGGCATTATTATGAGAGGATGGGATCCATCTCACCAAACTGAAGTACAAAAGTTGGATGCCTGGCCTGGTCTGGTCAGGAGCAGCAGATTGCCAAGGACTACCTTGAGCTCCCTGGAGGAAATGGGCAGGTGTCATGTCCAGAAGGCAACTCATCCTAAAGGTGACATCCCCTGCCAAAACCAGCCTCCAAAAGCCCCATCCTGTGCAAATAAACACAGGCATAGAACTCCTCTCTCCTTGAGTTTCAGGGCATGACTGGTCACACGGTGTTTGGAGAAAACATTGCATAATAACACCAAGAATTGCATTTTCTGATGCATCAATTATATCTATAAAATAACTGACTGGTCCTGTTTGGTTGCTAAAATGCCTACATGGAATATGCAGGGAAAAGGAAATTAGAAGAGGAGAAGGGATGAAGAACATTGCTACATCAGATATTCTTCCTCATTTTGAGGAATGAGAGATGTTATGACTTTAATGGTTTTGATTTGCCATATCCATTTTAACTCCCAGAAGTTAATACAGGTTCAAATTCATCAGCCAGCGCTTCTTTAAAATTGTATTTACAGCTTGTGCATTTAAATGAAGGCAAACAAAAGTAAAATTTATGCTATAATAAAGTATCATTGTTTTAATTCTTTAATAGAATTAAGCTAGCTGTAGCAAGTAGATAAAACCCCTTTGAATAGTGAAACATTGCTGCAGTTTGTCTTGTCAGGGCTCCTGCTTCTAAGAATATTTATGATTTTCCTGTTCCTCGAGAACCATAAATGACACAGCAGGTCAATGAGACAATTTCAATCTCAGTCTGGATATTTCCATCCAGAACTAAAGGATAATTCAGTCTCCATCCCCAGGTAACCCCAGCCTCTCTCTTTCCACTGCTAACAAAGGGCTTAATACTGAACTTCCTTCTGAGAAACAAATTCCATACCTTGTGCTCACCCCACGACTTGGCCAGGGCTGTGGAATGAAAATGAAAGCAGCATTTCCTGGTGCATTGAGAGCAGGAATCAGCCCCAGCACACAGGGGGCAAGGGCACTATTCTGGAGTCACTGCCTGTCAGCAGGTACCAGACTGTGATGCACAACTCATGTGACACAGAGTGTCAGAGAAGTCACCTCCCAGTGTCCTGTGCCAACAGCGTGTTGGCTGCTAAATGACTTTACATTCTTCTTTATTTTTCTGCAGAGCTTATTTTAGAAAGGTTGTATATCAATCTGGAAAGTGCTGTGAACACGATGTTATCATAATGGTACCATATGCCAGTTGACTACTTACAAATCATCCATGCTTCCCTCACTTGGTAGATTTTAAAAGCATGATAAAGAACTTGATTCTCCTCATGCTTACACTGGATTTATATCAGTGCACCTCCATGTTTTATACTGGTAAAAAGATATTTGTAACAAAACCTCTACAAAGCTTTAAAGGCTCTTAAACAGCAATGTCCAAACAATAGTTTTTACTATCCAAGTAATTGTCTCAAAACCAGATGTAAGTATTAAAGACTCAAGCATATAAAAAAGTAGGATGTGCTCCCAAAACACCTTATCCATCCCCACAGTCTATAGAAATAGGTTATAGCATTTAACTAAAGAGCTTTAAAGCTCTTAATTTACCTTCCTGGTTTGGTCCCTTTAGGAGGCCACTGTGAATTCCAACACTCCACCTGATCATTTCTCTATAGCTTTTTCCTACTATCTGTGTTCCAGAGAAATCAGATTTTCATGTGTTCACAACATGAAAAACATGCAAAAAATTATGTTCTGTAAGATTTGTGATAAAGAGGGAGGTTAGCAAAAGTCTAGATCTTAACAAGGAGTCCAAGATAAAAGGCTAAGTAAAACTTCAGCTGCATATCTGAGCTTAGGAGAATATGGATCTAATTCCTCACTTGGGCAACCTTTCAGCTGTCATATTCTGGCAAGTTTTATGGTGTCTTTTGACCCTTTAAAATATTTTTCAGAGTGACTATTACCCTTATAAAATGATTTTGGTGAAAAAAAATAGAAAATGAACTTTGTGAAATCAGTGCACAGAACTATTTTCACTCAGCTACTCTCTCTTACTCCTCTCCCAGGCAGAGCACATGTTTAGCAGTGAATCTCATTTCAGCCTCGTGCCTATTCATTCATTCATTAGCCTTTGTTCTCAGGCTGGCACCAGGAGAAATTCTCAGTTCTAGTTCTTACTGCATAGGGAAGAGTGAATCCTAAAGTTCTGCTCTTGTTTGCAATCTGATGTGAGTTGGGTGAGCTCTTCATTCCTGCTGCATTTCTGTGAGTGGGCTAAGTGGTGACCTTCATCTTGTATCTCTCTGCCAAGCTCAAAAAGAAGCTTTCATACAAATTTATGTAGTTTCTCTTTAGAGCAGCAGCCAGACTAGAGAAACTGTCTGGAGAGCTGAGCTCTACTGGTCAGGCACAAGTGTTTGTAAACACACTCATCCTGGAGAATTCTGCACTTGCTTTTGGTCATCTTGACTGAATGTCTCAGATTCTCTGGGCTGCAGCCCACTCTCACAGCTACTGAGTCAGATTTTCACAGCAGTGTGAGATATTGTGTCTTCATTAATTTGGTACTCTATCTGTAATTCATAAGGTAAGGGTCATGTTCTACAAACTCTTAAACAAAATTCCTCCTCTCTACCTGCACACATCGATTGCACATCACTCACAGGATCCACAGAGAAGTATCATATGGCTGAATTCTTCTGGCATTCTCAAACTGATTCTATCTGGGATTTGTCTCCTCTGAGACTGGCTCTTTTAATTTTCTACAAGCTTTTTCATCTCTCACCCCTTAACACACAGGACTTCTTCACTGAGGTTTCAATCAGTTTTGTGCAAAGCAATGTACAGGTGGCTCTGGCAGCATGGTCACTCTGCACAGAACAATGAGGGGAAACTTTTTCTATCTTTTCCATTAACATCTGAACAAGACTTTCTGGGGTTACTAATTTATTCACAATAGTAATTATTTCTTTGATACAGAGTTTTACATATTAGCCTTTTTTTGTAATGTGTGAGATAGTCGGGGCAGAACGCTGCAGCTTAACAGGGATCCCTAGTGCTTTTTAAGACACATGAGGAAAATCAAGATATCTGCATTGGATGCAATGTGTGTCTCCCAGGACAACAGAATTCTGGTGGAGCAGCAACTGGAGACCCGGCAGGATAGCCTGGGGAATGTAAGGAGATTGTGAGACCTGAATCCTACAGGTATCTACAGCATGGCCTTAAGTCTATACCAGCCCTAAAGAAACTCCCAGAGACTTTGGCTTTGAATTGGCAACACTCTGCCTCTTGCAGCCTCACAGGTTCCTTTGTATGGATAGGCAAGGCAGAGAGGGGCAATGGAAGTGCCTCCCGTGTCTCCCAGCACTCCTCTGCAAGATGCAACCAAGAAAGACATCTTTGGATAAGATGAACATACAACAATAAATGTGTAAATAGGGAATTCAGACCTAAAGGGGACCAAAAGATGATGGTTTGGGGGAGCCCACCACACTCTATGCACCTGGGAGTGCACAAAGGCAAATTTTCTTATTGCAAGCATACATGCTGCAATAAGAAAAAGGTAAAAACCAGTGCAGGCACTACACTCCACACTCCCCAGTGCCTGCAGCCCCCATGTTTTGAGAAGAAGACTTATGGCTTTTATATAAAGTAACTGTGAACTCTGTGAAATCTCCATTTAAATTCCCGACCCAGAGCTTTGCACAGCAGTACTGCAAAAAGTAGTAATTACATAGAAGATTTTTAATATGCAATGGTATGCAGCACTTCCTTTTTTAAGCTGAACAGCCAAAGTAGTATCAAAAATATTATATTTAAATAGTAACCCAAACCACATGGTTTTGAAAACAATAACCAAGCACATGCTTTGCAGGAACACAGAATTAGAAATGATTTCACATGCAAGGATAAAAGGTTTGCAAGAATTGTGATCACGCTAGAGAGAAATAGTTTATGCAGGCTGTACTCAAAGGTATTTTCACAGTCCCAATATAATTAACTGTTTTCAGTGATTTATAGTTTTGCCGTATGCATTTGCTTAAATATTAATTCTGCTGCCTGGTGTTTAAAGCACGATGGATTGTTCAAAGTGAAAATGGCTGAGTGCCCCATTCACAGTAAATATGGGACTTCCTAACAGGGACTGTTGGCTTCTGTTTGATTCTTTGGACAATTAATTTATATTTAATTTTAAAAAGCAAGAAATCAAATTAGGCCTTTCTCATAAGTAAAAAGCTGGAGCAATGTAATGCCAATCAGCCAACTTGGGTTTTTTAACCAAAATTACAAAATTTTATGAAGTAGGTGACTGGGAGTGAGTGGAAACAAAGACAACTCTGAGATCCTGTTTTGAAAAACAGATCATGGCCACATGACCATTTTCAATGTTTCATATGTTGAAACATTTTCACCATAAAACTTTTGCAATTCTGTAACAAGTTTACTCGGGTATCAACAAAAAGCAGCAATAAAACTGAACTCGAGAGTTTGAACACGGAAGAAGACTCCCGAGGTTGTTACTGACAAATAAGAACTTGTGCACTTGCCTTGAAACTGATTTTTCAAACATATTTCACACACGCTTATTATCACTTATTAACTTCATCAAAGACAATTTCAGGTGTCCCACACAAACTTTAAGAGACTCCAGAGCAGGGTCATGAACATGAACTTGTTCATAAGCAAGAACAGATCCATGCCCTGTAAAAGATTAGTTAAAATCCAGCCCTGTGATGAGGCTGTTCAGACAGTTTGGTCACCTTTATTTAGCAGCACTATAACCAAGGCAATACACCTGAAAGGATCCATGCAGCAGACACTGCTCTGAGAAGGAAAATTTGTGGGATTTAATAACAAAATAGACATGGCAGGAAGGTCCAAACAGCAAGAGGGGTCAGCAAAGCTCTGGATGGACTCTAGGAGACGTCTAAGCATGGAAAGGATTCTGACTGAGACTTGGATATCCCAGGATAAATCTTCTCAGAATTCCTTAGCCCAATAATGTGAAATTGAGACATAATATCCAGTCACCTAACTTGAGATTTCTATTATCAAAATACAAGACTGAGCATGACAGGAGGAGGGATCTCCCCCATCTGACAGGTCTGGAAGGCAGACAGGCTGCTCCATTTAGCTAGTTTATGTGTTACATACTCCTGTTCTAAGTCAGGGGGTAATAAAGACATGAACTGTAGCCTTCCTTTTAGTTAACTCCGGACTTTCTTCTTGCTGGGGGAGAGAACGGGCTAAGCCCAGCGTGCAATGATTACAGACATTTAAATAACAAGGAGCGATGGCTGCCTTGGTTTCCCAACTATTGATGCTCTGTTCACCTCTCCGGATCAATCAGGAGCCCCGTGCTCGCACTGAGTGATCAGCACCACATAAACACAGCCACCAGAACTGAGCGCTGTCCCTGCGGACCTCAGCTGAGCGCTGCATTTGGGAGCTCGTGTCCTGACACTCCCAAACTTCTCTCTTTGTTAGGAACCATCTGGCAGCGTGGTCAGAGTCCTGCCTAGGCAAAAGAAGGCAATGTTTGGCAGCAGCGAGTAGCACCAGTGAGAGTGAGATTCCACCCCCTTCCCAGGCTCCAGAAACGCAGGTGTCGCTTACACACTGCATCCTACAACTTCTCCCTACCCCAAACACCTTCTCCCACCAGGAGCCCCGGCAGGTACAGACAAGCGAATCCACTACAACCCGAGCAGCGAGGCGCCAGCCCGAGTCCACTCGCCCGCGCCGCGCACAGCCCGAGGACGGGGACACGCGGGGACACGAGGGGACCAAATCCGTCTCCTGCAGCCAGAAGAAAGTTCGTGCCTATACAACACCCCAGTAAACCACGCGGGGGGAGGAAGCGGCTTCTGAGAGAAGCGCTGATAGGGGAGAGTCCTAATAAAGCCGTAAGATCTCACCCACGCGCACATCTCCTAGCTCAGCACTTCCGAAAGCACCAACGAGAACGCAAAGACTGAGGGAAGGGACTGGAGAGAGACTGCCTCCCCCCGGCTCGTCCTGGCTGCCTGGGCAGTTCCAGGAGGAGCGGGGCAGGGGTTTCGTCCCTCGCAGCCGGGGGTGCAGAGGATGCTCCTTGCCCCGCAGCAGCGCCAGGAACACACGGGGCGTGGGGGGCCGCAGCTGCGGGCACGGGGCTCCGGTGCCGCGTCCCCGGCAGCGCCCAGCGCTTGTCCCGACTCGCACCTACCTCGGCGGGACCCGGGGCTGCGGCGAGAGGCGGCGGCGGGAGGCGGCGAGCGGAGCCCGGGCAGCCTCGGCCGAGCCGGGGCCGCTCGCTCGGGAGCACCGCGCCGGTGCCGCTGCCCAGGACGGGCGGGCGATGCTGCTGCGGGGGACTCCGGGCGCCTCTTTGGCTCTGTTCGGAAAGTTACCGCGGCCACACGACCCACCTTAAACCCGCCTCCCCGCAGGACCCGGGGGAGGGGGAAGGAAGAGGAGGGCGGGAGGAGACGGGGGTGGGGGCTCGGAGCCGTTCTTTTCCCGGCGCAGAACCAAGTCACAGCAGCATCTCTCGGGCAGTCGCTCCGGGATGCAGGGCTGGGCGCACCAGCGCATCCCCGGCTCTCGCAGGCGCTGGGCTGAGGCCGCGCTCCGCTCCCCTCCCCCTGGATTCTCGCTTTGACGTGCGGTACCAGCTTCAGAGCGCAGAAACTTTCCCGTTTCCTGCGGCGCTGACGCTGATTTTTGGCTTATTCGTTTGGTGATGGCTGGTTTGGCATCTCGTTATTTGTTTAACCGTTTGTTGTTTCGGGGAAGGGAGATCTAGTCCTGATGCCTTGGGCTTTGTGTATGTGTTTTGGGGTTTTTTCTCTGCTCGATTCAATTAAAATACATTCAATAGCCTAGAAGGACAAAGAATCAGACTGCCACCCCGGCATCCCAAGGTTGCCGCCCGAGCATGTGGGAATGAGGAAGCAAACTATAGCCGAGGCAGAAACACTTGGTGGCTCAGCAGAGGCAGGAGATGGGGGGAAAGCACGGCTCCTTCCTCCTGCGGCTGAAACACCGCGATCTCCCGAGCCCAGACCTCTCAGACTCCGCGGATGTGCTTAGAGGGAGATCATGCAAACTTCTGGAGCCATTTCTAGGTGCCAGATTTGCAAGTAGAGGCACGCACGCAGCTGGAGGAGCGGGCACACACGGGCGGGCACACACGGGCAGGCACACGCAGCTCGCAGTGCCCAAAGCAGCCCCTGCACGGGGAGACGCTGGCTCGAGCTGATACCACGCGAGGTCCAGGGGATGCTAACGGGGAAAAGCGCCGTGGAAAATTTACCTCTTCTCTAGCATCCTCTACCGTCCAGAGCATCTGCCCTTGCACTGTCACATCCACTGCATCGCTGCTGGTTTCGGGTGGCTCAGTGCCACTGCATGCTCAGGGAGGCATCAGCCAGGGAACGAATCGCACCCCACGGTTGTCATTTTCTTCCTGAAAGATGTACCAAAAGTTACAAATGCATAATGATTCAAATCATTAGACCAAAAGGCTTATGGCAGGTGATTTGAACAGCTGCACTAACTTAGCTCTTAGCCAGCAATCTTATGCTTGCACAAGATGAAATGCTCTACTTGTGCTACGTACTATTACTGATTATATTCTAATTAGAATAACAACATTGGCTGTGATCCTGCTTTTTAAACATCTCAGTATGTAAGAAACACAAGACCAAGTCCCTTTTTGATAACAGACCCAAATGATTAATAGAACTTTTTTTGTCACCCTAGCCACATGATGAATCCCCACATTGTACAGTATTTTATGCCCATGTGAGGCTGCCAAAATCCTTTGTCCTGCACTGTGTGTTTCTT
This sequence comes from Buphagus erythrorhynchus, assembly GCA_013400855.1. Classification (NCBI taxonomy): domain Eukaryota; kingdom Metazoa; phylum Chordata; class Aves; order Passeriformes; family Sturnidae; genus Buphagus; species Buphagus erythrorhynchus. The sequence goes on along the minus strand of VZTT01040249.1, from coordinate 24,003 downwards.
GGTCACAAGCCAGTGCATGACTGCAGGTGATGGCAGTGTTTCAAAAAGGACATCGTTTGGGCCAGGATTGGTACACTGGCTCTGTAAGGGACTCCCTGAAACCTCCCAGCCTCCCAAAAAACTCCTCCACTCCAGCACTGCCTTCATGCCCCCACGTTTCCAGCCTTGCCTTGCCTTGCTGTGCTGGTTTGCAGCATTCCCGAGACCTTGCACCAGCCCCTGAGCCAGCAGCACAGGGCAGTGGAGAATCCCTGGCTGCTGGAGAGATTCCTCCTTCCCCACCTCTTTTCCAGGCCCAGCTCTGCTCTCTCCCTGGCTCCATAAGCTATTTTTCTTCATTACCCATGGCTAAGGCAACCTAAGCAGGTTCTGCAGCTGTACTGGTGCCTGAGGTGAATTCCTCACTATTTTTCTCCACCTTTTTAAAATTATTTTTTACCAAAATCCTAATGATGAATATCAATAATAAATTAGCAATTGTGTTTATTTAATTATTTTCAATATTTAATATAATTCAATAGATCAAATTTGAACTTGATTTATTGAATAAATAAAGATAATTAGATTTTGTTGTTTGTCTAAGAATATTAAAAACCACCAGTTGCTCTATACTGATGGCATTGTTTAGAACACAGTTTTGTCACCAGTTTCCATTTGGGGAGCTATTTAGCATCCCTGATTTTCCTTTTTAAATGGTAAGAAATGCACAGAGACTAAACCAGACTGCTTAAAATTAATTAGGTAAGCTGGCTGCGACAATTTTTTTTTCTTTGTCTTTCGGTGTTCTTTGTAAAACTTTCCAAAGAAGTGGCCTGTCAAACTATGAGTGCTCTGGACACCAGTGAAACCCAAGATATTACATTCTGCTCTATGACTTTTGACAGATATTTGAGGCAAAGCATTCTGCCCCACTCTTCTTGCTCGTATAAAATCCCATCCAGCTCAGTAATTTCCTATGGAAAGTTCTGGCACTCTCTGCCCTATGGTTGTCTGCTTGCAGGGGTGTAGATGTCAGTAAATGCCAGTGAATGTGACTGTAGATGTTTCTCCATTTGAAGGTGACTACTGGAATACTCATTTCTTCTTGGTGTCTATTTAAATGCAACCCCCTTCTAAAAGACATTCAGTACAAACAGCACTAGATTGCAGCACACTGGTTCTAGTTCAGTGCTTCTGTTTTTAAAATATGTAGTTTACAAAAAAAGATATAAAAAGATAGTTTGGCTTCTTTCTTATTATTGTTGACTCAGTGAGCCTAGACTAGAGTTATAACTCTGTAAACTCCAGCTGAATCTTCAAGCTTAGCCAGATTCTTTCATAAATCAGAATGAATTGTTGAAATTCTGAAGGACAAAATAACTCTCTGTTATGAGTGCACAGCTTCAGTTTGGTGAAATGATATCTGGTTATCCCCAGGAAGCCTGAGCACCAACATGAAAATGAGAAAAGAATTAAAGAAAAAAAAAAAGGAAAAAAAAGAAAAAAAAAGAAAGGAAGAAAAAAAAAGCAGAAATGTATTACAAGAGTGACTCTGCACAGAAAACTGCTTAATAATTCTGCTGATAAAGTGTGAACCAGAGGAGAATTCATTTCCCTCTCCCAGAGCTCAGCTGGGGTGACAGGAGTTTAAAGAAGAGCAGCTCTTTCATAAAGGTGAGCAGGTATGTCCTTCACCCAGACAACAGGAGTTTGAAAACACTGAAGTCACTGTGAGCTTTGCTGTTGACTTTTGGGGAGGCAGAATTTTACCCTTTGAAAAGATCTGCTGAATAAAAACAGCCACTTGTACACATTTTCTCTTCAAAGTCCATTCACCTTTCAAGAGCATTTTCCTGCTTTCATTTGTTTGCTTCTACATGTCCAATTCAAAACTAGTTCCTCTCCACTTTTTCATTTTCCATATGTTCTTTTTGCTTAAAGGGGAAATTGGGCCTTAGAAAACAACAGCAAACTGAATCCTGCTAGTGTTTGTAAAACCACAAGTTATCAACACTGGAAAATTATTATACTGTTAATATTAAAGCCTGAGAAATTAAATATGCATCATTTGTGTCTGAATGAACAATTACTATTGAAAATAATGCTTGAAAAAGAAAAACAAAGCTTTTCAGACATAACATGAATTTTAACTTGTTTTTTTTTAAAAAAAAAAAACAATCAGAGTTTTAGTTTATGCATCATTCTGTTCCCCACAATAATACTCTGTCTGTGCAATCAGTGATGATAAATGGTACATAATTGTAAACTTGATATTGGTTTTCAATATTGAATTCATCATCCTGTCCTCTTAACACATATTAAATACTTTAAAGAATTTATGTATTTGTTTGATTTATCTGTGATTTTTTTCCAATATGTAAAATTTATTAGTTTTCTAGTTTTTGAGGAACTAAGAGTAGACAACATCATTAATAACACTGAATAATAGTGTTGGCCTCATTTATGCCTGATTCCCTTCTACCAATACAAAGTGTCCAAATCAAATACAAACATATTAGTTATAGGCAGTGTAGAAAATACAGTCTGAACTAGAGCCAGTTCTGCACAGGTTTTGTTTGACTTTCTCAATCCACCCCTGATCTCTCCAAATAAGGATAGCAAGAATCACATTAATTTATCTCTTCCCACATGATGGACCCATTACAAATACAAAGATTCACCCAAATTGTCCCACTGCTCTTAAAGAACAAGTAATGAAAATATGATCAGAAAACATTAATACTGCATTACAGTAGCAAAATATACAGGAATTGTTCATCTAATTCAAACAGACACTAAGCCTGGTTCGATCATGTCAATTGTTTTTTTCATTAACACAGCTTTTAAGTCTCCTCCCCAATGATAATAAAAATACTTGGAATGAGTTAAGAACTGGCCAGTGATCAAGTGGTTTGTGTAAATCCTGACCCTAATAGGTCAAATTCTGCTCTTAATCCTGCATGTTTTTCCATCATTCTTAGTGTCTGTTATTTCTCTTCTACAGAATCACGATTTCTGTACTGCTCCAGGGCACAACATTATTTTCTGCTTAGTATGATGTAAATTTAAAAATAACAAAGGATTTGGTAAGGCTGAAGCAAATAATTATGCAATGATGCAAATGAAGTCATAGCCTTCATTCAGCTGAACTGTAGCTGGTTATTTCAGGGAGGAATTTGATCCACTAACAAAAACAACAGAGAAATTCAGTTGTACACAGATATGACTCCTTTTATTGTAAAGGAAACTAGTTAAGAGACTAGCCTCCTACAAAAGGGATGAGTGGAACTCTGGGTTGTAGGATGGCTGTGACAGCTTTGTTGCATGAACACATCAAATCTTTGGATGGATCAGAATGGCCTGGGCATGTAAGAGAGCTCCATGGAATCCATGGTTGGCTCTGGGAGCTCCAGTGTGGAATTCTGTAGGAAACAGGATCCCAAGTACACCTTGGTATCCAGAATTACATCCTGCCTTTATTTCTAGCACATGACCCTGGTTAAGAATTAGGGAATAATATCCAAATGGATTGACAATCACTCTGCAACACCTAAATTCTTATTAATGTTAATGAGAGTGATGTGTATGAACTGAGAAGCCAAGAGGCTCCTCACAATGAAAAAATAGGAAAAGCAGCATTTAAAATGCATAATTAACAGCTATGTCATATAGGTCAGACTGCAAGTGTTGGCTTTTTAGTGCAAATTCCTATGTGGATAACTGCAAGATGAGATGTTTTTCTTTTATTCAGAAAATTCAGACTGCAACAGAAGCAAGAAACCAATTGCTTCCAAGCACATCTTCACCTTCTGGTTCTGAAAGCAAAAGGACAATTTACCTGTCATGTTCCTCTGTGTCTACAGGACATCCCTTCAGTACTGCTTGAGGTGGAATTAAGGCTGTGGGAGAAACCCAACTAATTCCCAGCTTTCTAACACCAAACAGGCACTTACAGGTTGAACATTATCAGCTGCATTTGTGATTGAGTCAATTATTTGAATATTGCCCATCTCCTGAGTTTGTATCTCTTTGAATTTCTCTTTCACCTCCACCTAAACCCAAAGGCTGGAACAGCCTTGAGCAAGGACAGACCAAAAAAGGGGCATAGACCCAGGAGCTAAAGAAGAATCCTGATTCTCTCCATCTGCCTATACCAATGCAGTGAGGTTTCCCAAAGTTCTGCTCCTTCAAAAACATACTCAAACCTTAGGAAATTCCCATTTGGAGAAAGCTGACCAAAATTCCCAGTGATAGCAAACCAGAAATACAGTTAAAATACAGACTGAAGCAGACCAAAGTTGGTGGTTGGTATTCTGAAAGAAGTCCATAGGATATATTCATTCAGTTCTTATTTACAAATACTTCTAAATATGCTGGGGCAAATTTATGATCAAGCTTAGATGTTCTCTTCAAACAGCAGTCTCCAGAAAGACAGAATATTAAGGAGAGAACTTAAATCTGCAGGAAATGTAGTGTTACAGCAATTGGCATTATTTGGATGCATTGTGGAACGATGCTGCTCAGCTATGCTCTTATCAAAAGAAGTTTTGAGTTCACTGCTCTTGAACTCAGTGAGGAATGGGTTTGATTATAGAAAGAAGAGAGAAGCTGAAAGAAGCTGTGAATTTATCTTTGGGATCGATTTCTGCAGGAATTTTTACCCTGAAGTTTCAGGAACTAGTGGAATGCCAGCCCTGAATATAAAAATTCTCTGCACTGAACCCCTTCTCTGCAAAAGCCAGAGTCCTCATTCCCAGTCCAAAACTCTGCCACTGTGTATCTCAGTGCTGTGGTCTCCTCCCTTCAGCTACAATGGGCTCAGCATGAGACTTTTGGAAAGAGAATCATTTGAATTTTTATCTGCTCTAGAAATTTTGTTACTGCTTTTATCCATCCCTGCAGAGATGAGCAGCCTGCAAAGCTAGCCCACCTGCACAACAGCTTATCCCACTGCAGTGAGATCTGAAGATGCATTTTAGGCTGATTGTAATGACCTTTGGACTGGACCACAATTATTTTATGCCTCACTTTCCTCCCTGCAAAAGTGGAAACAGCATTCCATGTGCTGGATAATATTGACTTCTGCCCAGAAACTCTTTGTCTTGCACATGCTACAGAAATTAAAATTAAAATGGACATTTTGAAATTTTGGAATTTCAAGGAATTATGTTCATTGACGTTTACACATAAAAAAGAAACCAAGCAAATCCTAGCAGAAATTCCCAACAGTTCATTTGTGTTTTCAAAGAAAATCTAAGAAAACTTGGCTGCATGTATTTCTTTTCATTTTCATCCAGTTCCATAGTCATTCACAGAATTCTAAGTCAGGATCTAGCAGGAGTTGTACTTAAAATGACAGCCTGCCGTGATGCATTTATTTCTCTGGTTTGCCACTTTACAAGGGGAAAAAAACACATTTCCAAGATATTTTTGGTAACGTATGACTAAGTAGCAAAATTAAAACTAGGAAATTAATAACTACATGGCATTTCAATCCCATCAACTCTAATCAACATAAATCCATTCTAATTAAAACCTGCAAATCCTGAGGATACCAAAGAGATAGCCCTCTCTTTCAGGGAAATGGCAGCAACAGGTACATTCCATACAAATAGAGAGGATGCAAATCTCTGAAAGAGGCAAAGATGAAGCTGTACTAGAACTTGTATTTTTAGAATACCACTAGACCCTAATAATCTCAAACTGGTGAAATAAAAAAAAACTCATAAATTTTGCCCTTTAAAACTTAAAAAATACTTTTATAATCTAAATGAAGGAGAGTACAGCTTTCAGGCTGAAAAGGGTCACTAAGTTTATCACAATCTTTCCTATAGTTTTAGAATATGATTAGCCTCTGGTAATCTCTAATTGGCAAAAACAAACATAAATTTTGTCCTTTAAAATGGAAAAAGCACTTTCACAAGCCAAACAGAGGATCTGAAGGAAGTGTACAACTTCACAGCCTGCAAAAGGTTACCAAGTTTATCACAATCATCAAACCAGAAATAGAACAGAGATGCAAAGTGTGTTCTGATCTGAATGATGAATAACACATACCAGCTTAAAGAGAATAATAGAAATTATATAATTGCACCAGGGCCTTTGTTTCAAAGTCAAAATATCTCAGCTCTTGAGTCTGTCTTTAGGACTTGATCAAAAGCCCATAAACATTAACAAGATTCTTGGCACTGACTCCCTTGGGTCTTGCACATGTCCTTTACACAGCAGCTTTGTGCATCTTAAAGCAGTGCAGGAAGTTCCTCATCTCTCCTGCAATCCATTCAATCTTGCAGTTACAATTGGCATCAGCTTTTAAATACATAACTATACATGCCAAATCTACCTGATTCTGGTAACTTTTCATATTACACCAAGATCAGTAGTTCCCCTCTCCTCCTCCTGCACTGTCAGGGCAAAAAGGGATCCAAAGTGAGCTTGGGTGTGTGTAAGTTGTGCACATCCAGAGCAGCTAGTACTGACACTCTGGGGTTTAAGGGGAGAACCCATCTTCACCCAGCTCTAAATCAGCTCTTTTAAAGAAGGCCTCTTTTGACTATTGGTGGTTTTTATCCCTAGCCAGCAGAGATTAAACAAATGCATGTGTTTGGCAGGCAGTGGCTGTCACCCTGCCAATTAGCTCAGCAGGAAGCAAACAACCTGCTGACCTTCCTGGGCCAGCATCTCTCCAAGGCAAGCAGAAGGGGCTGTGCTCAGTAGTTCAGACTGTTGTTATCATCATATTCCATCACAAACTTACCCTACCACTCCCTGGAGTCACAAAAACAGTCCAGAGCCACAAGAGTGTAGAGCTAGAGGGAACCAAAGCCATCATTATGTCTGCTGGTTTCCAAATTTTATTTGTGAAATCATAATGAGCATTGTCTTTATTCTGTTTACAGCCACTGACACTGAGGGGGTCTGGGGGTGTGTGCAGGAGTCCTGAGGTCTGACAAGGGGTTTGCCAGAGCAGAAAGCCTGGGAATCACTGATTTTACTACTGTGTAACTACGAGTTACACCTGACTGCTATTAACATGTTTATTTCACATGTTCTTACAAATTGCCACACAGTTTCTTTATGCAAACTGTGCGAGAATTTAATGCACTGATGTTGTTCAAGAATATTTAATGCTAGCTGTGGTTTCCTTTTCAAAACTGCAAGTTATGGTTTGGTTGGTTTTTTTCTTGCAATGACATAAAAATAGAACATCACATATATAAAGGCTTAGACAGCATTATATTTAGAGAAGCAAGAATACAAAATCTATCATTTTTATCCATCCTAGCCTGTTGTGATGTCCAGTGGTGATAGCTTAGTAAAAAATTTACTTCTTCTGTGTTTCCAGTGGGAAGCAACAGCTGTACTGGCCTTTGCTTTAATATAGCAAGGTCTGGAATCAGGATCCAGAGCTGCAAGAGGATGGATAATGAGGAGGGCAGATTTGGTAAGGTTCCTCAGCTCTGAGCACACACCCTCTTCAGGTGTAACTTTCATCTAAGTCTCCCCTGCATGTCATTCCATTGGATCAAATCAACAGGAGAAGCTGAAAAATAGGCTGAGATAAAAATGTGTTGGGACACAAAAAGATGCTTTAATAGATAAAAAGCTACAGTCTCTTTTAGAAAGGATTTTTCCACTTTGTATTCCTATTGTCTGAAATCAGGCCTGAATAGAAGAAGATGACTTGATAAAATATAGGCCAAAAAATCATATAAGGAAATAATGGAAATGCTGTTACGGATTTTTGTGAGTATAAATAGTTTGGGAAATGAAACTGTCAAGCCCAGCATCTGAAATGCTGTAGAAATAAAGTCACTTTAATGGTCAGCCTGCTGCAACCACATAAACATTCCCTAGTTCCTTTCACAGCCCAGCATCTTGTAAATTTTTTTTTAATCTGACATATGGGGGGACATTAGTCGGAGACTGAAGGAGACAGAATCTAAAAGAGAAGCAGAAATGGATCAAGAGAAGATAAGGAACAGAAGCCATCAACAGGAGATATTAAATTCCAAAAATGAAACTTGAAGGGATGAGACACTCTAGAAGAAAAAAAAAAAATAAATAAAAAGGAAGGGTGGTGAGATAAGCTGGAAAATAACATGGTGAACTCAATTTTAAGCAAAAATATTAGATAGAAATAATCTGAGACTGTCCCTTTTCTTCTTCCATGCTTCTGAAGGTATGGGCTGCCATCAGAGCATTCCTGGCAGTTGACTGTAAATCCAGAATAATCTGTCCCTCAGCTGGGGCTGCTCTTTGGCTTTCCTGGGGCACCAGCAGAAAACCTTTCCCTTACCTGCAGCTGCACCAGCTCATCCAACGTGGGGGACACCTGCTCACACTGGTGCTGTGCACTCCCTCCACACACTGCATTCTGCAACGTGCAACTGGGGAAAGAGTAGAGAAATACTTGAAATAAACATCAATGTAAAAAAATCAGGCAGTCTCTCACTAAGTTAAATGAGCATTTTGGTATTTGGTTGGCATTCTAATGTCCTTCACACACCCAGAAAGTCCCATGTCTTACCAGCTGCCACAAACTACTAGTTCAAGGTTTAATTTCTTCCTCTGGAAATATTTTTTGTATCTTGTTTTTCTTAAATTTTATTACCAATTAGACTATTTCCTCATTATAATGGCAGCTTTGTCTCTTTCAGAAAATTATAGAACATATAAAACCTGCCTAATATCTTCATAAAGCAGAATTAAGTCTCCTATTTACATTCAAGGGTGATGAACCAAGACAAAGGATCTTTGGCTCAAGCCCTGGCTGAGCCACTGAGTTTCCATGTGACCCCAGGCAAAGAATCTGATCTTCTTTAATTGAAGCAGTTAAAAATTTGGCTAAGAAGCAAGACCTTTCTGAAAAGCATCAGCCTTTGACCTCAGCTTGCATGAGTAAATGCACCTCCAAAGTCTCAGGCTGAATGATGAAACTTCTTTTTTTTCAGTCATCTATCCCTAGAAACTATGTGGTTGCTCACATCACTTTGTATTTTCAGCATAATAAGGAACTATATAATTTAGTGAAGTAGGAACAAGCAGCTCTTTGGTGGTTCTATCAAGTGTTTGGGACCCAGAGGACAGTTCTTGACCACCTGACTTACTTCAATTAGACCTTGTGGGTGAAAAGCAGTGGAGAAGGAGCCTTGCATGCAGATCCTGCTGCCAGGAAAGCAAGTGAAGAATAAAGGTGTAGTTTAGCTTGCAGGAGCTCAACCTAAGTAGAAAATAAACATCAGTTACTGTTTTTTGTTCCCACAGTTGATGATCAGACCCTTCCCACCACTAGGACACAGAGAGGGATAACTGGAATGCCTGAGGCCAGGATGAGCAAGGCCATTGGATGTCTCAGCTCTTAGCAAGGGACGAAGACCTGAGCTTCTTTGACTCCACACTAAACTCAGTAGTCAGTATCATAACAAATTAGCTTTTACCTCATTTGTAAAAGCAGCAGGCACATGGTGAACACGCTCACCTTGCCTCTCTCTAATGAACCACTTTAACCATATCAAGAAGGAATTTTGCATAATGACTGCGATATGAAGTCGTAAGGAACCATCCAGCATTTGTGATGGAAGCCTTGAGGACAATGACAAAGGCACCCATTAAGGAGATGTTCAGCAGCTGAGTGCCCCAGTAGAGTTGGGCAAACACTGAAATCCATTTCCCTTGGATATTCATTTGAATTTTTAAATGTGTTTCTTTGACTGTTCACATCTCTTTTGTGCTCAATTTCCATGAATAGCAAATGAGCTTTAATAAGAGGAATAATCACGAAAAACACATTTTAAGCTTGAACATTTGCCAAATGAAAACCTCCAATTGCACAATAAGTGGTTAGCAGTACATATGTCATTTTATGACTAACATGCAATTAAAAACATCACTGTTGGTCAGTTATCACACAGGGACATCAAGGAAACCCAAATAATATCACTACATACAGAACTGGGAAGCACAGGTTAAAGTATTATTATGTACAATTAGGTATTCCTGAATTACTGGGTGGCTGAGACTTAGTTCTTGACAACAATTATGAAAAAAGAATGTATCTTGAAATATCGTATTCTTTGCCCTGTAATTTTTTTTAAGAGTAACCTGGTATTTACCCAGCCCTGCCAGGCAATATGATTTGCCAGAGGATAGAGTAGTTATGGGCATAAAATCTTTGCTCAAGGGCTTTTAGTAAGAAGAATTTAAGGCACCTAAGATGCACAGCTGCAGCCCAGAAATGCAGTGTGATACATTTTCCTTTAGTTTCCTTTTATACATCATTGAGCTCTCAAGGAAAACCTCTTATATCTCATTTGTAGAGCCAATCACAACTGCAGAGTTCCCCATGAGTCAACCCCATTTAATTTCTGATGATAGGAGCCCAAGAGGGAATTAATCAGCTTCACCTAGAAACTTCTTGTTATTTTGAAAGCAGGGGGGTAAAAAGTCACCCTTGCTATTCTATTTTCTATTTACTGAGGTATATAAATAAATAAACCTTAGTTCATGATATTGTGCAGCACTGACCCCAGACTTGAGCGAGATGTACCACAGGGAGCGCTCCCAATTTGGAAGTGGGTGGAAAATCTGACCTGTTGGGTCTTTCCATCTCTGACCACCATTATCCTCTGAACCCTGCAGGAGCTGCTCTGGAGGCCGAGACAACCCTGAGCACCATTTCAGTGCAAGGCCTCCCACCAAACCAAATGCATTCTGATGACAAAAAGATTGATATGGTGCCCTTCTCCTTTGACCCAAATTGCTTTCATAATTTCTAGCACAACAAATACAAGCATATTTTATGAAAGCAGAAATTCTGGACTACACCAAGTTACTATCAGCTGCAAGCAACCTGAAGAAAAGCTCCCTGATCAGATAAAGAGAAACATTCTAATTATCTCAGCATAAAGGCCTTTTTTTCCCCTTTAAATAATATTTAGGATCTCTCATCAGTAAATACAGTGGGAAACTCTGGGATAAACTAAGCAAAGGTACAGAAAATAAGTGAAACAAAATAGCACACAGCTTTGTATTCCTGTGCTGTAAACTTTTGAACTGCATCCATGGAAGAAAAGGGTGGGGGAAAGAAGATCAAATGCATGCTGTAGTAAATATCAGGTATTGTGATAAATTGCTTTTATGCTTCTAATAATTGTAAACATCGTGTAGTTTCATATTTCTGACATGCTTGAAGAGATCTGCAAGCCTTTTTTTTTTATTATTATTTTATTATAGAGCAGCATCAATTTCTAGTTTATTTTGTGGAGAAAATTGTCTCTTTATGCCATAAACAACTCCAAGCAGTTTGTTCACGGAAGCTGAAAGGTGGAATTTTAGCCCATTAGACACGGGCAGGGAAGAGAAAATTCCGATTTCAACCCAAAATCGATTACAGAGCGTCCCCCAGCGGGGGTGTCCAGCACTGCAAACCCAGAGGACTGAGGTGGGTTTGAACGAACTGAAATCCACGGAGAATATTCGGAAGCCCAAAAATGCACGAATATAAAATCATTTTCTTTTCGTTAAAATTAGAAGAACATTAGCATTCTCTTTGTAACGCTGTATAAATGATTTTAAAGGATAAATGAGATAATCATCAGTCAAAGTGCAATCCTAAGCAAAATAACAGAGTCTAATTAATATGAGATCTGACAAAAATAATTAAAGGAGGGTGACATAATTAATGCCAGTGGACACAGTGGATTACATAAAACAGACATTGTTAAAATCATCTGATATCTTTCTTTTTTATGAGTGCAAGGAATGGCATATTAATCCTGAGACCTTTCTAGATGTGGGTGCAATTTTTACAATACTTGGCTTCTACTGAGCCAGCAATGCAGAAGGAATCTCCAAGAGAAGAGAGCATTTATCCAGTTTAGGATGAGTTAGAAGGAGATGCTGAATTGCCAACTGCCCCACAATTGCTTTAAGAATGGGAGAATCAACTTCAAAAATATGCTATAAGATAATCAAATCTTGTATCCTCTACCTGAGTGACAGAGTACTTGGAGGGAAAAAAAAATATTAAGAGGCCTTGAAAATGGGAAGATACAATTTCTATTGATTCCATGACTGTGTGGATCCCAGATTTATCTTCTGCCTCTTATTTGTGGCATTTGTCAGATGAGTCAGGCTTCAGGCTTGGGAAACTTGAGCCAATTGCTGGTATTCTCCAGTGATCTCAAATTTCTTCACCCAAACACTTTTGTCAAAAGGCAACACACTGAAATTCTGTCCTTCATCTCCTGACAGGCTTCTCCAGGCAGGGAGAGCTCCTGAGAGGCTCCAGTTTCCCATCCCACGCAGGCATAAACATGAGATTGAACTTTAAAGACTTCTATTGCCCATGTGAAATAAAAGCTTCTCTAGCACTCACTGGTGTTATTCACAGGAACATTGCACAAAGTGAGGAATACTCCATAAAAATAATACTTGTACTGATGTCTTTGTATTCTACTATGGGTTTTTTCCTTACAATTATGAAGTAATGCATGTCCCATACTTCTGCAAGCAGACTGCACTCCATCTTTATTCTTCAACATTGGGTAAGATCTTCTAATATTGATACACCAACATTTTTGCAACTTTTATTTTAAAACAATTAAACATCACGTTATCCCATTAGTTTTGGCTGTCCCTGGACAAACTTCTTACTTTGTATGAAGACAATTACCAGATCAGCATGAAGGTTGATCTCTGATGTCACAGGGACAAACTCAGCTGTCAGATAAAATGCCAAGAGTTCCCTTTGACTCTAGTGACTCCAGCTTGGCCTTTTGCAATCAGTTGAGGTTTCTTCCAAGAGAGGAAGGAAGTGGGGAAACTCAAGAATGATAAAACTGTTCAGACTAGGATGTTAGAAATACACGTGCAGCTACTCCACAGTTACCAGCAGGGCGTGAACTTCACTCAGAGGTCTTCAATTTTCCTCTGTGAAACAGTGCACAAATGAGAGCAGTGATCTCAGCTACTTTTATTTAATTAACCTTCATTTTATTACAGCCATTGAATGCCACTGAGTAAGCACACTGGTCTGTGTTCCTCGCTGTGTCAGCAATCAGCATCTGCTACATTTCAAACCCAATTAAATGTCTTTTTTTCCCAATTGTTGTGTTTTTCTTACACTTTCTATCAGCATGGGTTACTTCATCTTTGTTCTTGTTGAACAAGAGCTCCATCATTTCGCTCTCCATTTCCCTTTTCTTCTCACATCCTGCTTACATAATACATCTGAAATCATCCTGACTCCCAAACCCAAGTCTACACTTTGGTCGTCTCTCACTAAGTTATAACACCTCCTCCTCCTCAGATGTTTGAGAACTTGGCTTCTGCAAATCAGCTTCTTACAGATGGTGCTTCCATTTACTGGCACAAATTGGTTACTTAGAAGTATTAGTCATTGGAGATACACATTTTATAAAACATGTGAAAAATAAGAAGTAGAATAAACAGGAACATCCAGTGACATACTGCCTTGGCTCTTTCCCAGTGTATTTTTCCCTCCTAAGGACAAACACTACACAGTTCTCACCATGTATTTATGTTCAAGTTAAGTTATGGTGTAGGTAATTATTATTTGAGAAAGTACGAATGTTTTTCTAAGAGTCAAAACAATCATCCCCAAAATACCACAATTTGGAGTTTTATAGACACAGAGCAGTGACTCAGACCCAGACTGCTTTGGACTCCTGACTTTCCACTGCTTTTCTGTCTCACCTTGGACTAGACTTCATCTGTCAGTGTCTTTATCTTCCCCTCTGTAAATGTGAAGGACAATATTGGTGATTACTGTAAAAGTAGTTGTCATTCGGGCTTGCCTGCTCTCCTCACGTGCCCTTGCCCTGATCCCTACCTCCCGGAGTGCTCTGGCATGTGATCACACAAAATCAGGGGTGAGGAATGGACCCGGAATTTCTCCTGAGAGATGCCGTGAAAGACCATGGAGGTTCACACAACTGCATCCCTCACTTTCAGGGAATCTGCTCTCTGTGCAGCCACACAAGCCTGGGCTCCTTCAGGGCTTGCACTGGTCGGGCTCCCCCTCAGCCCGCTCCCGCCCGCCCCTCAGGGCCGCCCTGGTTCCCTCAGCTCCTTCCCGCTGTCCCTCAGCTCCAGTTACAGCTCTCTCAGCTCGTCCCAGTTCCCTCAGCCTGCCCCGGTTCCCTCAGCCCATTCCGGTTCCCTCAGCCTGCCCCGGTTCCCTCAGCCCACCCCAGTTCCCTCACCGTGCCCCGGGTCCC
>VZTT01040248.1:11826-24895 GCA_013400855.1 Buphagus erythrorhynchus | reverse complement strand
AAACCCCAAAAACGGACAAAAAAGGGAATCAGCCCTGCACAGGCAAGGTGTGGGTGGTTGCCTGGTGTGGCACTGCCTGGAGACCTGTAACATCCCATAGCCTCTTGCCCTAAGCAGTAGAAATAGGGACAAAAAGGCAAAAATCCCTTTAAAAAGGATTTCCAAGCTGTTCTCTGCCAAAGCCAAAGCCGGGGAATCTGCTGCTGGTATCAAGAGCTGTAAAAGCAGGCAGCTGACACCCACAGCCCCTCCCAGGGGATGTGATGTTACCTCTGGATGCCTCGAAGATGCCGCTGCCGCTGTAGAGCACAGCACAGGTCACCACCAGAGCATAAAAGCCCAGCTCATAGCTGGGGAGCATCGCTTTAACCCCCATGGTGGGAGGTCACAGCCCCGGCCGGCACGAGGGAGGGATCCACACCTGGAAAAGGGAGAGAGGAGAGGGAGGAGCACCGGGGATGAGAGCTCACCTGCCCTCCCACCCCTCCAACACCCTAAATTCCTGCTGCTCCTCCCCAGCTCCGCTTTGTAGCCTCCCCTGAAGGCTGAAGGGCAGGAGAAGAGGGTCACACCTGGGGCTGAGCCCCGGGGCACCACTCAGGTGCGAAGAGGTTCCTGCAAAGCCCAGCCGGGATTTGGGGCCAGGTGCTCCTGAGGAGGGGCTCTTCCCATCTATCCCGATGTTCAGAGCTGCTCCAGGATGCCAGCTGTCCAGGGTGGGGTTCCTCCAGCGTGTCCCTGATGTCCCCACTCTAATTCCTAGCTGGGTCCGTGGAGGGGATCCAGGATAGAGCACTGGTGGAGGGGAGGGGATGGTTTTCCCACCGCCCCGTTCACCTTCTGCTGAGCTTTTTCCCAACCTCCGACTCTTGGAGGGGGGGTTCCCAAAGCCCCGTGATCCCAAATTTCCCCTGCCAGGAGCCTTTAGGACCCCGCAGACACGGCTGAGCCCCCCCGGCGGCATCAGCAGCGCTCGGGGGATGGCGACACCCAGCCCTGCAATTAGCCCTGGGCTAATTACTGCTGCCGAGGCTAATTAACCTCGGCGCGACGTGCCTTGCAGTGTCCGGCAGCTGCCAAAACGCGGCTCGGGGCTGGAGCAGGCGGGATGGGGATGCGTGGACAGCGACAGGGACAGGGACACCCTCCCCTGGCATCCCCCTCCATCCCTGAGAGCGCTCAAGAGATTAAGGCGTAAAAGGCGCCGCGGTCACCCTCGGTCTGCTCTGGCACCTGCCTTGCAAAGCTTCTGCGGTCATTAAGATAATTCCGTATAAAAATTAAAATGATGTTAAAATTGCTGTTTTGATTTTAAACGTTTATTTTTTTTTGTTTGGTCCCCGAGATTTTTAAGGGGGGTGGAGGAGGAGGTCCTTGGCAGCTATGCGGGATGACCCCATCTCCCCCCGGCGTGCACCAAGGGCATTTCCCGGGGGGAATTGCGGGCTCATCCCAGGGTGAATTTCGGGTTCATCCCGAGGGGAATTGCGGGCTCATCCCGGGGGGAATTGCGGGCTCATCCCGAGGGGAATTGCGGGGGTCGCCCTGCGGTCAGTGCCGGTGCGGGGTCGCTGCGGGCGGGCGCTGCCACCGCGCTGCGGTGCCCCTGCGGCGGGAGGGCGCGCACGGAGGTGCCTTTAAAAAGATTTTCTTCCTCCTCTCCAAAGCTTCTTTTTCTTTTTCTTTTTTATTTTATTTTTTTTCTTTTTCTTTTCTTCNCCGGTGCGGGGTCGCTGCGGGCGGGCGCTGCCACCGCGCTGCGGTGCCCCTGCGGCGGGAGGGCGCGCACGGAGGTGCCTTTAAAAAGATTTTCTTTCTCCTTTCCAAAGCTTCTTTTTCTCTTTTATTTTATTTATTTATTTATTTATTTATTTTTCTGGGTTTTTTTTTTGGAGAGGGCGAGGCCACCCCGCACAGGAGCCGGCGGCAGGCGGTGACCGACCCTGCGGGGGCGAGGGGGCTGGCAGGGACCCCTCGGACAATTTTAACTCCTGATCGCTCCCGGGCTGCCCAGCAAAGCTCGGGGGGGTCCCAGCAGAGCCCCCCGCAGCTCCGAGTGGCAGCAGCATCCTCATCATCCTCATCATCCTCATCTCCCCGCTCCCCTCCCCGGACCCCGGCTGAGCGCTGGGGACAGGCAGAGGTGACAGAAAGCCCCGGAGGTGCGGGACCAGCGTGTCACCACCCTCAGCGTGTCCCCCGGACCCCGCACCGCTCCCCGCTACTGACCTTGAGCCCCGGGGCTGCGGGGGGAGGAGGGCGAGGGTCGGGGATCCAGCGTCCGGCACCGCGATGGGGACAGGAGGGGGAAAAGGGACAGGGGGCAACTCCCCAGGGTTTGGGGGCCGCTGATTTGCCCTACAGCATCTCTCAGCCCGGCTTGGGGAGGGGGGCGGGGGTATTTTTGGGCTGCCGTCCCCCACCTTGCCCCTGGAGGAAGTTTGGCTGGGAGTGGAGCGGAGCAGGCGGGAGGTATTTTTATTTTAGAGCAGCACTGCAGAGGGGGGTGGCTCGGGAGCTGTCTGTCACGGCAGCTGCTGAGAGGACCTGTGCTGGCTGCCAAGGCTCACCCCGAGCCAGGGGAGCCGGCCCTGGGAGCCCCGGGGCACGGCAGCCCCAGGCAGGGACCGGATCCCTCCCGGGGGAATTTGGGACCCCACTTTTAGCCCTACAAGGGAGGGGGTTGTCCCCATCACCTTGTTCCAAAGGAAGGTATCATTGCGTGGGGATGGGGAAACTGAGGCACGGAGCCAAAAGGAAGTGTCATTCCTACTCAACTTGGGCTGTGTTTAAATCTAAGTGAGGCTTCGAGGCTGCAGCATCTCCTGCTCCCAGGTAAGAAGTGTCAGGACAAGAGGAAACGGCCTCAAGATGTGCTAGAGGAGATTTAAATTGGATATTATTGAAAATCTCTTCACCGAAAGTGCTGTCAGGCACTGGAACAGGCTGTGCAGGGAAGTGATGGAATCACCATCCCTGAAGTGTTCAAAAAATCGTAGATGTGGCACTTTGGGGACATAGTTTAGTGCTGGGTTTGGCTGTGCTGGGTTAGCACTCGGATTCTGGATGATGTCAGAGTTCTTTTCCAACCTTAATGATCCTGAGATCTCTACAAAACATATTTGGGTTCTCCCTCCCTGCTTCCAGCATCCCCAGCAGGGGATAGGAAGGGACAGGGTTGGGTTGTGGCCTTTGTTACTTCAGGGTGGGCAAACACAGCTCAGCCAAGAGGAGAAGTCAGCACAGCCTCAGGGTCAGGCCTGTGCCTGGTGCCCACATCTGTCAGCACATCTGTGAGATCTGGGCACAGCTCACCTAAATAAATAAATAAATAAATAAATAAATAAATATTTGGTTGTGGAATCATGTCTGCAAGGGACACATCTGGGGTCTGAAAACTGTTGTAGCAAACATGTTATGTTGAATATCTGTAATTATGCAAATTCCAAAGTAACTCTTCTCTGGAATGGTTCCTGTTAAAAGCCTCAAATTAATAAACTCCCTGAGCATCTCTGGGCTGCCTGAGGAGTCAGCAAGGAGCAAAAAGACAGAGAACCCCGGATTTTATAAATCCCTCCATGGCTGGTTTGTTTTGGGGTGAGATGCTGTGTTCTGGGCTCTGCAGGGAGGGTCAGCCCAGCTCTGCTGTTGCACTGGCTGCGAACAAAAAGGCTTTTTAGGATAGTTTTTCACCTGGTGCGCACAGAGAGAGGCTCTCCNTCAGCCCAGCTCTGCTGTTGCACTGGCTGCGAACAAAAAGGCTTTTTAGGATAGTTTTTCACCTGGTGAGCACAGAGAGAGGCTCTCCCTGGCCAGGGCTGTGTGGCAACACTTCCAGCTTTAATCCGGGCAGGATTCAGCCCCTCCGATGCCCCGGAGCTCCAGCCCGGATCCTGCTGCTGCCTCTCCATCCCTGCCCGGGGACTCGGCTCGCTATAATTGACTGGGTGTTTGGAGGAGAGATAATTAACAGATCGGTGCAGATAAGCACGGGACACAATTCCTGACAATTCCTCGCAATTCCTCGCTCTCCCCGTGCCTGTGGCAGGCAGAGGTTTTACATCAAGGAGGCTCAGCAGGAGGGAAAATAAGTCTGTGGACATGGATGGACATCGGCTCGGTGTGGTGGTGGGGAGGTGCAGGGAGGTAACGAGGAGAAGCAGATCAGTGTCACCCCCCTGGCTCCCAAACTCACTCACTCCCCATCCCAATCCATGCAGAAAGCAAAGGCAGCCCTAAAATACTTTTTTTTTTTAATTATTTTTTTTTGTCATAGCCCCATCATGCTGCTCCTCCTGGGCAGTTTCAGGCAGATGGTAGACTTTCACCTTCTTCACGCTTTTTTTAATCCTGAGAAATCCACGATCCTGCTGAATTCAAAGTGCAACACAGGTGAAGGGCCCAGGCAGTGATTTTTCATGAGGCTCTGGGAGCTGTGGTGATAAAAAGAATTTAGCTTTAATTTATAGATATGATAAAAAATTAACCTCCCTTACTCCTGATTTCTAATATAACAGATTTATTATATCTAATATATAATAACTTCTATTATGATAAGATTTATTTTTAGTGTGACTGGGGTGTCTTCCTCAGCACTTGGGACATTTCTGTGTTTTATTGCCCCAGTCTTTATGGCTTTGAGCTGCTTCAAGTGATATTTTTTCAAATATTTGAGGGCTTGCTGGAAGTTGTGGCTCAGGATTTGAGGCCAGGTCCCTCTTTAGTGCCTGAGAAAGATGGTGGGGTTCAAGGAAAGGTGCTTGGCTCTATCTCAGGGAGGCCTGGGACAAACTGGGAATGTTAATGGGGACACCAAACAAACTCCCTGGCTGCTGTGCTCCTGCTGCTGGAGCAGAAATTTGAATGGGAAGCACAGGTTTTAATCATAGAATCCTAGAATGGTTTGGGTTGGGAAGGACATTAAAGTTCCTCTAATTCCACCCCCTGCCATGGGCAGGGACACCTTTCACTATCCCAGGCTGCTCCAAGCCCTGTTCAGACTGGCCTTTGACACTTCCAGGGATCCAGGGGCAGCTTCTCTGGGCACCCTGTGCCAGGGCCTCCCCACCCTCCCAGCCAGGAATTCCTTCCCAACATCCCTTCAAAAACCTACTCTATTCTGCCAGTTTGAAGCCATTCCCTCTTTTCCTACACTCCATGTCCTTGCCCAGAGTCCCTCTCCTGTTCTCATACGTCTCACATGGATTGTTTTTACTGCCTGAGGTTGTCCCATTGGGCTCCTCATGCAAACATCACTGGGAGCTTTCCAAGCTCACCAGGATGGCTCAGTTTTTTTTTTTGTGTCATCCATGGATCCATCCATGCATCCATCCATGTATTCCTCCATGCACCCATCCATGCATCCATCCAGGATCACCTCCAGGACCCCTCTCAGCACCCCCAGAATGGCTCTGCCCATCCCCCATGGTACCCACTGACCCCATCAATGATCCCAAACCTCCAGCCAAACCCCAGGGAAGAGCTCTGAAGGAGGCTCCCACCACTTCCCCCTACCCAGCATCAGGTCAAACCCCAGTGCCTCCAGCTCCTCTCCCCACAATCCTCTCCCATTCCCCAGAAATGTCCCGATTAGGTCAGTGACAGACTGGAGTAACCCCTCTATTCCTTGCTGCCACACTGCATCTCACACATCCCTCTTCTCCCTGACCAATGAGCTGCTCTAAGCCCAGGATTCAGCCCCTGCCTGGGATGGTTTTGGAGCTGTAAGTGGACACTCCCAGGGATTTAAGTGGCATTTGTTGAGTGAGGCCACCCTGTCCCATGGGAGAAGCCAGCTCAGGAGCTGGGCCTGGAGGGGAGAGGATGAAGGGAAAAATGAGAAACCCAATACCCTCCTTGGCTCTGTCGTGGCTTAATTTAGAGCACAGGGGCTCTGCCAGAATGTTTTTCCATTTAAAGCTGAACCTCTTCCCTTTTGTCCTGCACTGTGCCTTGCAGGGCAGTGGCAGCTGCTGGCTGGGGTTGCTGGGGGGGGGGGTCAGCAAAGCAGTTTCCAACTCAGCTCCCCTTTGCCACCAGCTCCTTCCCCATTTCTTCCATGAAAATAATTGAAATCTGTTTCTTCCTCCTGCTCCTCTCATACTTTGGAGCCCCAGGGAGGGCAGGAGCCACCCACAGCTCCAATCCAGGCTCTAAATTCCTATGGGATGGGCCGATCCTGTGCCCTTTGTCCAAGCGGATCCTAGGGCAGGGGAACTCTCCTGTGTCAATACAGGTTTAATCTGTAGGTTTAACCATCCTAATGCAACTTAATTCATGTTACAGCTACTTTGGAAAGCTCTTTGCAGGTAAACTCCTGGCAACAGGCCCAAAGGAAAGAAGGACAATTCATCAAAGATCATTTATTCTCAGTAGTTCAGCTGTACTTTAAAATGGGACGCATCCATCAGGCACTTTATGGCTGCTCCATGGAAGAGCTCTGCCCAGCTCCAGGGCAGGAGACAAACTTTGGCTCAGCCCAAGTGTTTGGAGAACTCATATTTGGAGTTAAGAACTGGCCAAATCCTAACAAGGAGTGCCCATAACTAAATACTGGCAGCAAAATTAACCTTAACTGTACCCACCAGCCCGTGCCAGTGTTGTCACCTTTAGCCTGTCACCACCATCAGCTGCAGTGAGTGACTGAAAAAACTCAGAGCTTATCAAAAAGCTGCCTGGGACACGACTTCTCACTGGATGAGGGTTGTCCCAGTGAGGAAATGCTGGGGACTCACAGTGCTTTTATCTGAGAAAGGCAAAACAATGGTTGGCTGCAAACTGGAGCCAGAGAACTTCAAATTAGAATTGAGATACAGGATTTTAACAGGCTGGTATTTATTCATGAGGGAAAAAAAAAACCACTGAAAATTCCAAGGGAAGCAGGGGGTTGTGGTGATTTCATATCAGCTGTATCCCTGAAAGAAATGTTGCAGCTCAAGCAGCACAAGTGTGCTGGAGAGATCCTGGGGCTGGGGATCTCTAGTGTGGGGATTTTTCAGGCAGAGAGAAAAGTATTGTCATTGATTTTGTTCTCAGTGATGGGTTGGGGTACAGGGGGCTGCAGCTCCCAAGGTTTCTCATATTTAGCAAAATGCTGCAAGAAAATTGGTTTAATCCCTTGAAAACTGGGAACCAGAAAGAGCCAGCATGGGGAGAATTCAAGCCAGGTCACTTTGTGGAAGTGCAGGGGGAGTGTGTTTCAAAATACTGAGAAGCCCTGGACATTCTGTCCCCCCTACTCTGTGACAGGAGACAGATTGCACATTTCCATGAGAAGCAACTGCTTACAGGTACAGGCTGCCTAAATAAACTGGTCAATAGTGGTTGGATTCTTTCTTTGATAAGGCATCCAGTGGTCCAGAAAAAGGGAGAAAATGCTTCTGTGCAGCCCCAAACAAGCACAAGGTTAGAGAAATGAGTGCTACAGCACTTGAGGTTTTCAGGAGAGCCATGTGTGTTCTGTGACATCCCAGTTTCTTTTCTTCCCTGTGCTTCAGAGCCCTTTTCCTGGAGAGAGGTTTTACTCACAGTTTCCCTGGACAGGGCACAAGGAAGGGCAGCAGATGTCTCTGCTCTGCTCCTGGGAAGATATCATTGATTCACACTCCTGTGTAAGTGAAATCAGAACCTGCAGCTCCAAGTTACAGCCTGAATTTAGCAGCCACTGCACAGCACAGTCCCCACAGCCCTGCTCCTACTCAGGCAGCTTTTCTTCCAAGGGATCTGCTCACTCCTGCAGGTCCTTAAAATCCCTAACAGAGGATCCCTTCCCTCTACAGAGACATCAGGATGGAGCTGAACAGAAACCAAAGCTGTGGCTCACTCTCAACCCAGGATTTATTCCTCAAGTTGTCCAGAAATGATTGAGGGTTGCAAGATGCTTTTTCCTCTGATGCCACTGGCAGGAAAGATATTCCAATGAATGGTCCTGCTTTTTGTGAGAGAGGCCCCTAAGAGCTTGGCTGAGCTCTAGGGCAGTGCTGGGGGAGTGGAGCAGCCTCGTCAGCACAGTGAGGGTTAATTCCCTGTTAACTCCCAGGTGCTGAGCTTATCCCCAGCTCCCTGACTTCCTCCATCAGGGACTCCAGGAACTGTTTGAAAAGAGACATTTCTTGAAGAGAGACATTTCTGAACCTAAGCAGGAAAAAAAAGACAGGGACAACACATCTGGAGTGATTCCTGCTCTGCCTTTTTCCACTCTGCACAGGGGAGGTCAGGATGAAATCCCCATGCTGGGGAAGGGAGCAGTTGTTTTCATGCCCACAAATCCACTTTGCACTGGTGGTGCTGGCTGGGGTTAAAGCCTGACAAACTTCAGGCTCATAAAAAGAGGCTGACAAAGCAAAGCAGAAAAAGAAAAGCTTTAAAGACTTTCAAGTGAGAAACAAAGCAGCACTGTACAAAAATGCCTGGCTCTCCATTTGCCTGGAATCCCCAAGGCTGCTCTGCACTGGCAGGCTGCATGGCAATGCCTGATTAGCTTGCACTCTGTGTCCTCACTGTGCTGCAGGAGAGAAGGACAGGGCTGGCAGGGTTTGCAGCAGCTCCAAAAGTCCCAGCAGTGCTGCAGTGAAGACCTGCCCGCATTTTGTAGCATTTCTTCCCAGACAGAACAAGACCTGCCTGATGGATGAATGCAGAGTCCCAGAAACAGGGAATTCATAACCTGGATGGCAAGTTTTGTATGGAATGAGCTGAATTCAAGGTAGGTTGACTCATTGCAGGGGTAATCTGCACAGCTTTTCAGTGGAAACTCACTAGAGTTTCAGAAACCTGCTGCCACTATGTTCAAGCAAAGAGATTGGAATGATGAGAGGAGCCCACCCAAAGCTGATTTGCAGGTAGTCCCAGGCCAGACTAACCTTGTGCCTCAGCACTGAAGTGCTACAGAAAGCCTAAGACAGGCAGGTAGCAGTGTGGGGATAAAAACAGAGCTTGTTTTGCTCTAAGGAAGGGGGCTGGCCTAACTTTTGTACAGCAAATTCCTTCCTGAGCTGATAAAAGCAGCAGCAGATTGAATATCGAGCCCTCTCAGGGAACACTGTGCTGAAACCTGGGAGGTTTTGCCCAAAATCCCCCTGCAGAATTGCAGCTTCCTGGCTTGCCAACCCTCACAGACAGAAGCTGCTGACACATAAAACCTTCACTTTTTGTATTTCATCTCTGTTTCTCATCCTCTCCTGCAAATGCTAAAGAAATGACATGATCTGAGGCTGCAAAGTGACACTGGTGCCTGGGCTCTCTCCCTGCTCTGAACCCAAAGGATGGCGAATATCTGGCATAACTCTTCCCTTGTGTGTGCCACTGAATGGTCTGTGAAAACCTATCCTTCACTTGCTCCACTATCACTTGATACAGCTTAAAATCTTCCCCTCTCTTTCTCACAGTCACCTCCAGAGCAGCCTTCAGCCTTTGTTCTCATCCAGCTGGATCCCAGGCCTGCAAGGAAACAAAAACAAAACTTCCCTGTGAGCTGGGGAGCTTCAAAGCAAATTTAGAACAGTCACCTCTGTTCCGGGGAAGAAACACTGAAGCCCAGGAGCTGCAGTGATTTTATGAGAGCCTTGAGAAAGAGCAGACTGAGCACCTGCTCCTCCTCTCCCTGAGCCAGGAAAGAGTAATCCCAGCATGGAGAAAGGGAGAACATACCTTATGCTCAGCTCCTCCACCTGAGATTCCAGGGGCAGCTTGGACAGGGCTGCAGGGAGCTCCTCTCTGTCACTCACACATGAGGGGAGGCTTGGCTGGGCTGTGGATTCAACCACAGAATGGAGTTTTTTAGTAAAACAGCAAATCAGTTTTGGCAGCACACTGAGTCAATATCAAGAAACACTGAATAAATATTCTCTCAAATAATATACTTAATCTCTTAAATAAATATTTAAGCTCCTATATTCTATGTTACATCCATAACATGTTGTAAATACATGACAGATTTATTTTCATTTCCTTCCAGCAAAGTGAAAACATGATGAGTTTGCATTTCAGGACTAAATATGTGCCTACATATGTAGGGAGGAAAGCAATGAATCCAAAATATTGAAGTGACAAAAAACAATTGGTGACAAACAGCTGAAAAGGATTAATTTGATGTTAATCTTGTAATTCTGTTTCAGATTATGACAGCTGTTGCTTCCTGAATGTCTGGGACAAAGCTTGCATATGGCACTCATTGAAGCACCTTGTGTAAAGCACTTTGATCCTCAGCATCAACAAAATGTAGGTTGAATGTACTTCAAGGTGTACTTCAAACCAAGGTTCTAACTCAGGAATGCTTTCCTAAATAAAGGTCTACCCAAAACATGCAGCTCTGGTCATTCAAAAAAAATTCATAAACTTTTTTCAGGGTTATAGAGAAAATATAATTCAAATTTACAACTGGGACTGGAGAAGCAAAACCTGTGACCAGTGAATCCCTGCAGTGGAAGGAGAAGCAGAGAAGTGTTCAGGGAGCTCAGAAAGGAGTGCAGGAAGTGAGCACAGCTATTGCAGAGAATGCTGAATTTACCCCAGCACTGAGGGGCTGCAGGGTGATCTTTGCTGTAGACAGAAGGCTGAATCATTTTAGCAAATATAAATAAATGGCTTTTTCTAAAATATTCAATAGCCAGCACTACCTACCTGGAGCCAGGTAACATGAGGGAAGGATTTGTGTGGTTCAGCCCCAAATAAATTATCAAAATAAAAAAAAACCTGCTAAATGAAGAAAATAACAGGCTGGAGCTGGCTGCAGTCCTTATAACTAGGATTACAGCACCATGACAGTGAAGAGCCAGGCTGGCACCTGTGTTATGCTCCTATTGAAAGTTGAAATTTCTGGTTTGTGCTTGTGTTGTCATGTTAGCACATTTCTGTATCCCTTTCCACGATTCATATCCTCCATAATATCAAATATCTTCAAGTAAGTATATTTGGTATTAAAACACTAAATCCTCCTCGTGTGGAATTATCTGAAAGAACCTGGTTGGAGAGTACTGAACTCTGACAAAAACAAATGAGAAGAAAAGGCTGCATTGTATAACTAAAAAATGCTTTTGATCTTGAGGCTGTGCTTTACAGGGCTGAGGAAAACCCGCTGTTACTTACCTATCCCTCCTCTGGGATTATTCTTTGATAATTTGGAATTTGGATAAAACAGGACAAAAGCACAGAAAATGAAAAGCCTGAATAATTTAAAAACACAACTGGGTTGTTTCCAGCCCCTTAGCATCATTATCTACTTCTCTTGAATTGAGGAGACCAGAAAAATTAGATTAGCAATTAGATCAGCTCTCTCCAATTTTGCACTTTCAGAAAGAAAGGAAAATACTATGTTAATTAGCAGGTTCTCTAGTCTCTATTTTGTATTCAAGCTTTTCATTTCTTCTTATTTCCTCAACCACTGGCATGAAAGCATTGAGATAACCTCCATACTCTGCTGAAGAGGTGTATTACAGACTTGTAGACTTGGTTCTCGTACATACTCCAGTTTTGGCACATCACAAAGCTCACATCAAAGCAGGAGAATGAAATAGATTGTTACCTACTCATCTCGTGGATTTAGAGAGGATTTCTCCTTATTAGCCTTACTGGCAATCCTTTCCTACTTTTGCTTTTAGTCCTTAAGCAGAGGAGATTAATGAACTAAATATTTAGTAAGAAGGGATCTGTCACACTGGTGAAAACAGCTTCTTCCTCTGGCTATGAAATGCCAGCTGCCAGAGGGGAGTTACTAAAATTTTACTACAGCATAACAAAACTTGACCAAAAGGCCTCAGGACCTGGAAAGTTTGTCTCTCTTGGAGCTTGCAAGGGGAATCTTTGATAATGGAACACATCAACACTTCACCAGGTTGTGTAAAAGTCTGAGCACTCAGAAACTCAGTTAAACTCTGTACCAGAATGCTCCCACGCTATTGGGATATAAACTCTTTTCTGCTCTCAGTTAATACAGGTGAGACAACTCTAAAAATCAGTGCTCATAAAAAAATCCACATGAGAATGAGTCAGTGTGAGCTGGAGCCCCTTCCAAGGACACAGCAATCCTACTCTAAGGAATAAATCCATGTTTTACAGAGAGGAGTAGGTTTGAAGCACTCATTCAGTCCCCATTCAGTATAAAGGTTGCTCTGAAGGGATCATCCGAGGTCTGTGATGAGCTCTGTGGCCCCTCTGATCACCCTAACTCAGCCTGACACCACCCCAACACTTGCCAAATTGAAATTCCCCTCCCTGCTGTTCGTATTCTGGCATTTGAAGTCTTTTTACTTTCTGAAAATACACATAAAAAGGGAAACCACTGGAAAAATTTCCTTAAGACTATGTGCCATTTTATTGGTTTAGACACTTTACAGAATCAGAGTCCTTAAGCAATAAAAGGATCTGATCAGGGAAATAAAAATTTAACATCCACCATGAATTCTTCTTCTTTAACTATGCCAGGGAGGTTTTCATATTTATAGCAGGAGATTATCACGTTCATGGGATAATAAATTACACCAGATCTAATTACTTCATCACCAGCAATAGTTTTTCATAGGCACTGACAGACCTTAAACTGGGATGTGTCCTTTAATTCTGCTCTTAACCTTCAGCTGAATCCCTCAGGCACAAGTGCAAAGGGAGCTCTGGGGGCAACACAGAGCAGGGGAAAGCTTTTTTTTTTTGGAGTTATCCCATG
This sequence comes from Buphagus erythrorhynchus, assembly GCA_013400855.1. NCBI lineage: Eukaryota > Metazoa > Chordata > Aves > Passeriformes > Sturnidae > Buphagus > Buphagus erythrorhynchus. The sequence goes on along the minus strand of VZTT01040248.1, from coordinate 12,237 downwards.
AAAACACACTACAAAAATCCTGCTCCCACTCAGACCTGGGGGAAAATCCTCTTCAATTAGAAAGAGCCAGGATTTTTCCTCCTGCCTTGCTCCTGGGTCTGAGCAGGTTCCATCACCACAAGGTCAAGCACTCGGCTGGGTTTGGCAGGTGGAGCCCGAATGTTGTCGCTGTCCATAAAGCCCAGAGGTGAAACAGGGGACGTGGCTGTGGCTGAAGGCTCCCCCTCACCTTTTCTTTTCCTCAGGGCAGGTTTTTGTGCAGCTGTGCTGCTCCCTGGATCCATCTGCAGCTTTTCAAGCTGCTGTTCCAAGAAGTCACTCTGCTGCCGCTCCTCCTCAAGCTTGTGCTCAGCTACCAAGATTTTGTTGCTGCTTTCATTCACCCTGACAGGAAAAAAAAAAAAAAAAAAA
>VZTT01040247.1:18495-40605 GCA_013400855.1 Buphagus erythrorhynchus | reverse complement strand
TTTTACTGTACAAAAATCACATGCAAGAAACAGAACGTGAACTAGAAAAGAATGAAGAAACAGAAGAGTGATGTCAAGGACAGGATTTTAAGGAAAAAATTAAAGGTGGGCAAAGGAAAAAGAACCAGAATTCTCACTGGAGATCCTATGTGTTTTTTGATTCAAGTCTGCCAAACTATACTCTTGCCTTTAAGTAGCAAAGAGAAGATTTTCTCTCTCTTGGCCCTTTGTTAAGTAGTGTTTAACATACTTTATCAGTGAGGTCATCTGTTCAATTGGTATAAAGATTTTTAAAAGCCTCTTCAGTTTGCCAAGCTAAAATCCATACCTCAATACCTTTGCAATCCCTTTATTTCTTTCTAAAGTGGAATCAAGGAATCACTAGCAGCAATTCCTCTTTGCCTCATAGAAGTAAAGCTGCATCACAGTATGAATCACTTCCAGGAAAGGCATTTGACCACTCCAACATAACGGATACAAGTGATTTAAACATCTAAACAGGGCAAGTTTTGGTGTGTAGATATAATAAATACAATTTACTAAAAACAAAAATACTTTATATTCTCTTTTGTGCAATTCAGATCAATAATCAGATGGAAGGGATAACACATTTTCAATAAGATTATATCTCTTTAGTTTGGTATACATAAAACTTGTATTATAATGTTCAAACTTGTTGATCTAGCCATTGGATGCCTCAATTAAAGCCTACTTAAAAACCTCTTGTTTAAAGTTCTAGTATAATTGACTCAAAATAAAATATTAAAAGTTTGTTAAATGCTTATGCTGCAAAAATAACATTCCAAAAATTACTACATGTAAAAGTTTCTTGAATATAAGCCAGGAAAAATAACTGCTGCAGTTCAAGCATCTACATAAACATGTTGAGATAGAGAGGATTCTGCCACTCTGAAATTTAAAGTTTCTTATTGAAAATTACAACATTAAATTATGCTTATTAGCAAAAACAGATGCAATAGCAGGAAAGCTTGAGCTTCACATACCAAAAGAACTGATACCTACACAATTGACACTAACTGGACTGCAAATCCTCACTGACAGACTACATCCAAACACACTTTTAACTACAATGACATCTTAGTGAGGTCAGAGACAACTAAGTGTAAACTAGCTGACAGTTGAACTTTGCCTACAAAGTATTTAAATATTTTGAGATGCCTTTACTTTCAGATGTTTCAGGTTTTTATGAAGCAATTGCCCCTTTCTTACGAAGAACGTGGCAGACACACTTTTAACGTCTAATATACTGGAATGAGAGAATGTCATTTATAGGAGAAAGTCTTTTCTGTTCCTCAATATAAATGCAGCTCATAATCTTTAAGCATCTCTGTGATGTACTGACTGATCTCAGAAAAATGATACTGTCACATTAAATAAATATACTCATTAAAATGAGAAAAATTCTACCAAGAAGTTTTCATGATGCTTGGAAAAAGTTTTTCAAATGCAACGCAATGTCTTTGCCAATCAGGGATGCATCTGTGGTTATGAAGTGACTAAAACTTCTAGAAAAAGCATTTCACTAAATGTGGACTGAGCAGTCAGAAAGATATGCAATAAAATGTTTTTTTAAGACGTAATCTAGGGTGTCTGATGTGACATTCTTTCCATACCTGTGCATCTTAACATCCAATAACTATATTTTGATGAACAGAAAAGCTGGAGAAAAACCATGAATGTGCAGATGGTCACATTTAGAGACCTCTATTTAGGCTGCCTACTAGCAAAATTTTTTAAGAAGACCTCTGCATAGACCCATTAAATAAAGTTCAGTCCTCAGGACATCCTTTTATCTAAACAGAAGGCTGAAGATGACAACTGTTCTTCCATGAAAAGCATCAATCCTGGTGCTAGGCCTACAGATGGACACTACATGAAGAACAGATGGATGTCCAAGTGCTGGCTCTCATGTTCTCAGTTATGATAATAAAACTGAAGCCATATTAACTTCCATAACCTTCATGGAATCATGAGAATGATGTGGTACTTCTGCAGCTTTTCTTAATTTTTAAAATCTTTTCTCTTTCTAAATCCACATGGATAGCCAATATAGAAGCAATCATAAATTCAAGAGTTAATAAACAGGAAAGCAAAACTGTGTTTGTTTTAACGGAAGCATCACTTGAGACATGACTTCAAGAAGACAAATTATGCTGCTCATAAAATCAAAAGGCAGCTATTTCATCGTTAAGAAAAGCCCAAGAAACATAGACATAAATAACTTGCACTCTATTGAGCAAACAGACAACGTTAAAGGCATGAAAAATGTGACCTGATGGACCAAAAAAATCCCCTCTCTTCTGTGTTTAAAAATATCTAGCTAGGGAGCACCAATACAACGGCTTTGTAGATCTCATGGAAAGGTAAAATTTTAGTCAATATATAACAAAGTTGGTTTTGAAATTACTTTATTCAGTTTATGTTTTCTTCCATACAACAAGCAGAAATTGCCCTTGTACTTAATGCAGGCAACGCACAGATAGTACCTGACTTTTACTATGGATGTTCAAAGACAGTTTCTAGTAAAGACACTTGATGGATTTCATTGAGGACATCATACTTCAAGTATAGCCAAAAAACAACATTGCTTCTGGAACATCAAACCTCTCAAGAAGTTGTGGTTCTAAACCCCAAGATTTCAGTCATTTAGGTTCTTTTGATTTGTTCTTTCCAACCTTTGAGCCAGGAAGTCAGACGTGACCAACAGTATTAAATAGCTTTGCCATCCTTTATGCAGAAGGAATGAACACTTCCCTCAACTGCAGTAAGGCCATCAGCTTAGATGTGACAGATTCTTTGCAGTATGAAAGAACTGCATGAAGGGCAATGCCTCAGTTGAAGTAGATCCCTCTAAAACAGCCAATACCTCACTTACCTACAGATTAACTTCCAACTTTCTCCATATAAAAAAAACAAAATATGTGTTTCAGAATAATCTCATCTCTTTTAATGATGAGGTTACTAACCTTTTCTAGGTTAGTTTGCAAACTTCTGAATGCTGTCCTCTTTTGCTACTAATGAAGAGCTGCAAAATGTAGGTCTGACCCTCTTCATGCATTTATTGCCTCCCTTCACTGATGGATTGACCATAGCAGAGCCTTATCTGCACTGGCCTAGAAGAGAGGCATGTATCTCTAGAACACTGGGACTCCACACCACCAGGAAGTGCAGGATGAGGTCAATAATCCACTCTATGAAAGAAGTCCTGTTTGCCCTTAAAACTGGTGCAACTTTTTTCTATCAACTTTAAAACTGCTCATCCTGTCCCATTTCCAAGCATGTCTCACTCTTCTACCCCTCCTCTGCCTTAACACCTTGCCTGGTGATGTTACCCTATGTCTTGTCTCCCACCCTCTGTCTTATACTGCCTTTAATTGGGATCAACATAAAGGGTATGGCAATATCTGTCAAAATATAAAGAGCTTTTGCTTTTATAACTTTGCTCTATGAACACTTAGAACAACAAGGAATTGAGGTACTCCAATAACACCAGACTTAGGGAAGTTAATCATAACCAATACTTAGAAAGAAAATATAATTTACTGACATACCTCTTGAAAAGCTACACAAATACAAAAAAACCCCTCAGTTACTCATTTTCTGACCTTGCCCAATGGATGTGGTCCCTGAAGAATACAACAGAGAATGCAGACACTTTTATTTCCTCTTTACAGGGCCATGTAAGAAAGTATTTGCTTACTCTGTTTAATAAATCAATTTCTTCTTTCAGCTTCCCAATTAGTTCTTCTTTGTCCTGTGCCATCTTCATTAATCTTGCATTTTCCTGTCTTTCTTTTGCAAGTTCCTATAACCAGAATACAGAAGTTAGAAAAGTAAATCTTGTTCGAAGAGACAGTTTCAAGTTAATACCTTCTAAAATAAAGAAAGAATACACACACACACACACACATTATCTATAATTCCTTTCCTACAGCAAGTCAAACCCACATCTTCAAGTCCTTTTACATTTCAAGGAGCTAAAGAATCACATCTAAGAATATTTTACCAACAGCAATTCCTTTTTGATATCTGATTCAAGTGGTATTTTTTTAATTTATGTTTAACTTAAGCATGAACATAGAATTGGATAGGGGCCCAAAACAGAAGTAAATGTAAAGTATCAGCTCCCAAATGGTTGTTGGTTGGATTTTCCGTTGTTGGTGTTTTTATAATACCATTAACAAGAAATGAACACACACTTTTAAATCTGTGGGCCTGAATGTGATGAGAAAGAATTAAAATGTTCATTAGGAAAGAAGGGAGGATTATGGTGTACTTTACTGAAATGAAGGTTCCTCAAGTCTTAAATCAAAAATAGCAATTTCTACAAAATACATGCTATTTTCCCCCTTTCCAAAAAGAGACTTATTCAAATTGTGTTTACTTAGTAACTTTCAACCATATGATTCAAGAATATTTGCTAAGTTACCCACAAAAAAGTCCACTTCAGAGGAAGAGAAGCCAGTAATAGATTACACAGATGACATTATTTAGCAAAATATTGGGTTAGGTGAAAAGCTCAGCTTTAACATTATTACATTTTCCCAAAATTGTTTTTATTAAATCAGTGTGAAATAACTGAAATCATTTAAAATACGTATTTTAAGTGTTTACAGCTCTAACAAACAACTGGATAGCAATTAAATTTTACAATATTTTGTTATACTAAAAGAATCCAAACCAACAAGTAGATCAGAGACTGGCTTGTAGCCTTGAGCCAGTGAGCTCCTTCTTCCCCCAAGATATTTGCTCTGTGTTGGTGTTCACGAGGCACATAAGAAAAGCACGTAGAGCACTGCTGGCTCTCTAAGTGTATTATCTTTACCTTAACTATTTCTCACTTATACACCAAATGAAAACTAAACATCTGTGATTTACAAGTTCACATTCTTCTCAGTCAGTCTGACTCTTTATACGCTTTCGTAGACATAACTGTACGTACTTCAAGCATTTTGCATCATTTCTATGTATTTTACCTGCAAATTTTCCCATCGAATTTCAAAAATACTTTAGTTCAGATGTATGCCATGGAAAGGTTAGCTGGTGCTTACCCTTTCAAGTTCCTCAATCCTCTTTTCCAAAGTGTTACTTGGTAGAGAACTGCCAGAAGAATTTGCGTCTCTGCTGTATCTGCTGTAAGTCGTCCTCTCTGTTCGGGAATATCTATTTGGGGCATCATCTTCTGGTGTATTAGCCATACTGTGAAAGGCAGAGCAAAGCAGACACTATTTACACATTGAACAAAATGGAAATGAGAGCAGGCACAGAAGTGCTTTCCAAAGCAGTCAATAGGTCAGTCTAATAAACTGCAGCTCTTGTGTGGCTGAGAACTCACTAAATTCACTGCCTCAGGGATTCAAATACTTAGATAATGCAGCTTTCATCACATGGGTAATACACTATAAACACACACTTATCCTATTTTTCAAGTTTCATCAACTATACATATTAAAAACCAAGCTAAATAACTTTATTTCAAGAAATGAAGTGCCACTACAGAGTTTAAACCAAGCATATTTTTAACTAGATGAAAACATAAGGGATAAAAAAACAAGTACATGTCCAAAGCATAAGAAGAATATTGACTAACTTTTTGGGAGCTATGAATTTGGCCTGTAAGGGAATGGAAAGTCAACTGAAGTGAGAAAGTGATGTGACCCAACAAACTAATTTTATGCCATCTCCAGATATTTTACTTCAGAACTTTGATACAGGGGAGTTTGTCAGAGCTCCCTCGGTAGACACTCACTCCTTACGTGGTCCTATGGGGTTTTTTGGTTTAGATTATGTGCCTATTTATTAAAAATCACTGTCATGGAAACAACAGATAAGCACTGCAAGTGCACATAAGCCAAGTTAGTTTTTAAAAAAGCATGCAAGTTCTCCATTACTATTGGTATGTACAAAACCACTACTAATTTAAAAATATTTACAACAAGTCAAACATTTTCAGCCACAAAATTAACAGTATCCTTCCCATAGCCATTTTCTTCCTACCAGTAATGTTACCTTCAATGAAGATTCTAATGAATAACTAAGAACAACAGCACAGAGTGCCCTGGGAGCAGGCAGAGACTTTCCCTCTCCAATTTGCCAAAATTACACTTCTTAGACTTAAAATATGCAGATAAACTGCCATAACAAAAACAAAAAATGGAGGTACTCAAAAGCCACCTGGAAATGGTCCTCAATAATCAGCTCTAGGTGGCCCTGCTTGAGCAGGGGACTGGACAAGATTTCCCCCAGAGGTTCCTTCCAATATCAACCAGCCTGTAACTCTGCAAAATCACACAGCTGAAGTATGTATACACTGGTGTTCTAGACCACTTAGAAAAAGAATGAAAAGCACTATGAGCATCCCTACAACATTTCCTTTAAAACACAGAAGAGTGTATGATTAATGTGTTCATTTAACAATTTTGCATTTCATAACTCTAGAAGACCCCCGCTGACAACGTGCAGATTTAGATGGATACAGTGCAAATCAAAAGCAGGAGTATCTGGCAAAGGGATATCTTTTCGTGGATATAAATATTCTTTTGCTCCAGTATGTGTGAAGTTTCCAAGACACACTGACACAATTGTAAGGAATTTTGTAGCTTAATGTTATTACCATATTTAGCACTGTTTATTCTTCATCCAGAAGATTTCTTAAAAAACATTTCTAGGACCGGATATGCATGTTGCAACACAACATAAGAGAAATATTTTAACTTAACTCTATAAATTCTAAATTATTGAGCTTCCTAAAAGATATGTAGTTTCATGCTGTTAATGTCTCAAGGAGAGACCACACAAAAAAAAAGCTTCAATTTTTCATCATTTAAAAATGAATACTTTTGCCAGCATACTGAAGTATTTCAACTCAGCTCCAGTGAGCTCCAACACAAAGATTGGAAGAAAGAATACCTGGACAGGAGTGGTTTCATTAATAAAGAAAATGCTTTAATTTTCAGGATTTTTTTTCCCCTGAAACTCACACTCAATTTCCTCACCTATTCCACTGGGTAGCAGACCCTACTGAACACATTCCTTTTCATTGTAGGAAAGCACAAAGGACACATCATGGAGGCTTCTAGGAAATGGGATTAAAAAAACATTTAAGGAGGCATCAGTCCATAACCTAACACAAGGAATGTGACAGATATAAAGTTAATTATTTTGGTTGTTATAATCAATGGTCAGTACACCGTAATGGCAAAAAATATACTCTCCATGACACAACAGAAACATCTCTCACAAAGAATGGAACCTAAGTCTCCAGATGCAGTGTCACTCCATGAGTGTTAAATGAGAAAGAATCACAGAATCAGAATATGCTGAGTTGGAAGGGACCCATCAGGATCATTGAGTCCAGCTGGTGCCCCTGGACATCCCAAGAGTCACATGTGCCTGAGAGCATTGTTCAAAAACTTCTTGAACTCAAGACAGGTTTAGTGCTGTGACCACTGCCCTAGGAAACCTATTCCATTGCCCAAACACCTTCTAGTTGGAAAACTTCTTCTTGATATCCAACCTAAACTTCTCCTGACTCAGCTTTATGTCCCTCCCTTGGGTCCTGTCATGGATCACAAGTGTCAAGATGTCTGTACCTGACTCTCCTCTTTCCCTCAAGAGGAAGTTCTGACTGCAATGAGATCTCCCCTCAGTCTCCCCTTCTCCAGGCTGAACAGACCGAGTGACCTCAGCCATTCCTCATAGGGCTTCTGCTCCAGTCCTTTCACCATCCTTGTTGCTCTCTTCTAGATGTTCTCTAAGAGCTTAATGTCTGTTTTATACTGTGGCACCCAGAACTGCCCCCAGCACTCGAGGGGAGGCTGCCCCAGCCCAGAGCAGAGGGGACAATCCCTCCCTTGCCTGGCTGGTGATGCTGTGCCTGATGCCCCCCAGAACCCTTTCCACAATGATGACTAGAAAAACAGTATCACTAAACTTGGTGTCTCTTTACTAAGTGGAGAAATATCTATGAACCACCCCAACAAGGATACTGTCTATGGAAGTATACCTGTAGATTATGTTTATATATAAAAATATACAAATAGAAATATATTTTACAAGGGTTTTTTCTGGCTGTACTTAAAAACAATACAGCAAAATCAGTTTGACCACTCTTACAGAGAAACAGAAATTTAGTTTGAAATGATGTTCCTACTCATTTTCTTTACAATAAAATCAGTTATTCATACATTTACAGGTTTAAAAGCATTATTACAGCAAGATGAAATTTCTCTTGCTCCTTCCAATGCTTCTTTGATTCTCTCAATGTCTTTCTAAAGCATTGTCCAAATTGCCATTTCACCAGTGAAAATCACCCTGTCAAAACTGTATTTCAACTATGGCAGGTATATTTTTATGCCAGAATCTGACAACTACACCTGATTTGGAAACTCCTAGTTATTTATGTCACTGCAATCCAGTCAGTTGCTAACAGCTTCTCTGGAAGAAGCAAAGGACAATTATTTCTAAATAGAGCATCTTAGGTTTCTGTTACTTCAGACTGCTTAAGTCAAATTAGTGGCTTTCAGAGTTGAGCTAAGGAAAGGCAGTCTCATCTTCTCTACAGCTGCACTTTCCTAGGCTCCTCCACTTTTCCTGCCTCTGGCCTTCAGGTGAATGGGAAACTACTCAAACTACAATGCAGCAATTGAGCAGCCAGGCAAAAGGAAGCCATCAACTTCCAGCCACAGGGGCTCCCTGAAGCAGTACCTTGCCCACCTGGCACAAGGGGCAGTGAGGAACCCCAGCCAGCCCAACTTAGACCATCAAAACCTTTTGCAGAAGTAAACCCTACGTGTCTTTGCCTTCTCATAACATCAGCAGTGTCTCAAGAAGGGCTACAAAAGTCAAGAAAAACCTCTTAAGTGACCCCTGTCTAAAATAAAATGCTCATATCTGTGAAGCAGTGGTCCTAAGGTAACAAGTTAGATGAGCCAATGCTTCCAAGTTAGATGAGCCAATGCTTCCAAAGCCAGCCCTCACTGCAAAACTCCTAAACACAGGCAAGCAGGCAAGTCTGGGCATAGCATTATGAAACAGTATTTCATGGCTGTGGTTTCTTTTAATTAGTGAGATCAAGGTTAGTATGATGGAAAGAAAAGTGTTATAGTTTAAATTTTATAGTTATCTAAAAACATTGAGCAAGGCAATTTCAGCAGTTTTCAAACATTTCCTTCAGAGCCCCGATGATGAGTGCTCTGAATCACCATCTTTTTTTTTATGGTCTCTACTTCCCCATTTATTTTTCAACTCTTACGATAAACTCAAGTATGATGGAGTCTTTTATAATTACTGCTAAACAGTCTTTACCTCTAGGGTTCAATGTTAATGTGCTGTACTATCCTAAAAGAGGGGGCAAAAATCCTCTCTGATATTTTGACTGGAAGCCATAAAACCACACCATATTGTATTAATTTCCACTAGTAAACAGACTTACAAGAGGAATACACTTCTGAACTATGAAGAGATTTTAACCTAGCTCTTTTTGTAAACTGATCAAGTTGATCTGTCTGATTTAAGAACCATGCAAAAATCTTTCAATCCCAATCTGCAAGGTTTGCTTTACAATTTTTTTAAAAAGAAACAAAATTGGCTCAAAATCTAGTAGGCAGTCTTTAAAGTAAGCTGATACAACAAACTTCCTGTGTTTATGAATATATTCCTATGTCTGCATAAATATCTTGCTTCACTGTTATTTGCAAACAAGCCTTTTAGTTCACAAAAGAAACATAATTCATGTTTACATGTTGATTAGATTCAAATATTTCAAAAGAAAATGCGCTTTGTCCTTCTCATGTTTGAGAAATCATTGGTAACATCAACTATGCTGATACCATCAGACCTAAATCAGAAAACCATTCTTACTAATGTCAATTTGTTTGGTACTTAAAATAACTATTCACAAAGCAGTGTAAAAAATGGCAGACCCAGTTTCATAACAGTAGTTTGAAATGGCCAAGATGACCCACATAACATTAAAAAATCTGAGAGGAAAATGGAAGAACGGGAAGTGGATATGGGTTATTACAACTTAAGTATACCTACACATTTAAAACACGTGAAGGTCACAGTTAGGACACATGACTGACCACAGCTTCCAAATACTCTGTCCTGTGGCCTTCATGTCAGCCTGACCTTGCAGATTTTGGTTGTGCTTTTAATAGATCTCACAGCATCACTCCAGACCACAACAAAATCACCACTTTCTCCTGAAAATATTTTATGCGCTTAATCATGCAATTGCAGAGGAACCCCTCCACAAACTTCTGGGGGGTGTGAAAACTTCTGAAGTAAATTCAGAAGACAGACTACAATTATAAACTAAGATCCTCATCACAAACTTTTATTTACTTTACAGCACAAAGAGACAGGCTCAGTTTGTCCGAGTCACTAAGCACACAGCAACACACAGCAGCCATCAGAGCTCATTTGTAAACATGTTTTCCAGTCAATGGACACTCAGTGAAACAGGTTTCCCAGCAATGTCATATAAATGTTTAGTCATGGATTGTTGCATCCATATAAGGGAAAGTAGCCAGTGTAATTCATAGTATGAAATCTGTGCAATTCCTTGAGTCCTGGAACACACCAAAAGAACAATGATTCTGTAAGAACACACATAACTGATCTTCTCTGCTTTTAAACCTCTTTTCTCTTATCAGGTACAAGACGACGGGTATCTCAGAGTAGAGGCAGAATCACAGAATTGTTGAAGTTGTAAAAGAACCTCTAAGATCATAACATAAAATATGAAAACAGTTAAATGGAAAGGGAAAGGAAAGGTATTGGAAATCTATAATAGTACCAGTAATCCAGGACTAGAAGTCAGAAAGGACAGATAATAGAAACAAAGCAGGAACAAAACAAAACAACAAACAAAACAAACAAACAAACAAACAAACAACAACAAAAAAAACCACACCAAAAAAGCCCACAAGAAATCAGAAGAGAAGACTAGGATATCAATGATTAAATATAAGGATGTAAGAGAAATAGGGAAGAGAAACAAAAGGGTGTCTAATTGGGCTAGGAAATGGAAACCAGTGAAGAAAAATGCTGAGAAGAACAAGAAGTCATGGAGGAGAGTGAGAAGGCAAAAGAGAAAAAGCAGAAATTGTAAAGATGGAAGAAAGCAACCTGAGTATTTCTGGCAAATAATTCAATCTTTCAGTGGGAAAGAGAATCTATTGCAGAATCCAACATATAAAAATATACTTTCCTTTTTGCTATCATATGTCTATAAAGTCTACCAACCATCTCTCTCCCAGAAAGTACTGGCCACTTACTCTTGTAAGTAAGTTTCAAATAAGATCTCAAAGTGCTTGTCCCTATGTGAGAAGATGCTTCACTCTCAGTTTGCTTTGAAAAATTAAGGGAGTACACTCAAGACTATTAAAAGGACATTAAGCTAGTATTCGAGTCTTGAAGCAGCTTATGGTCTCAATTCAGCCTTTAGGCATTAACATTTCAATTCTAGGTGAAATCACAGAATGGCATTTTCCATTTCACAGATTCACAGAATATTCTGAGTTGGAAGGGACACACAAGGATCATGGAGTCCAACTTTTAAGTGAATGGTCCATGCAGGGTTTGAATCCAGAGTCCTGGTGTTATTAGCACTGTGCTCTAACCAAATGACTTTCCAAGGGACTCCTACTGTATTTGAGACTTCAGGGAGATCTGAGTGATCTGAATAAGAATTACTGTAGAGGAGGCTGCTTTCTCTAAGACCTTCACCTACTGCAGATGTTGGAAGAAGCAAACAAGCTCAGAACAATTCTAGTTTTGACTCCTTTAGCATTCAAACCAGAAAGCAAAACCACTGGGAGTCATACCTTAAGTACCCACACAGGAAAAATTAGTTCAGGGAGGTAGAAATTTTCAAATACAGCAGAAAATTAATAGATACAATTAACTCCAATCACAGTGGGCATTGTATACCTCAAGGAGAATAAAACCCACTGAGTATTTGTGAGCACTGGGCAACTGTGCTGACAGTGGTAAATAATTCACTTTCAACATGAAGTTTCAAGACTATGCAGTGAATAAGATACATGGCAACATCCATAAAATATTGAACAGCAACCTGCAGCAAGTCAGATTCCTCCTGCATGTGATGCCAGTCCTGACAGGGGAAGTTGACAAAGACTCTACATCCCACATATAACTAAAGCTGACAGGAAAGCCTGCACAACCAAGTCTTATTTAGCATTTTCTAGCTTTGGCATTTCCTACTTTTGCAATGCTAATCAGAAGAATTAGATTATTTTCAAATAAGAAATGTGGTTGTGCAAACTTCTATTTATTGCCACCCCACACACAACCAAGTTTTTGCAAGTGAGCATATACAGCATGCAAGCAGAGATAAGGTTTATGAAAAGCCACAGAAGTATGACACACACCCCTAAGTATTTGGCAGATACAAACAGCAATAAAATTCTGCACTAGAACTGAAGAGGAAGTAAAGACTGAACTAAAATGTGCTTGATTAATAAGAAATGAATCATGAAATTACATAGTTATTACGCTTGTGACAATAAGCCCACCCATTCTGCAATGACAAAGTGATTTAAAAGAAAACTCTACAGCAATAAAAAGCCTCACTCAGTTGGATTTACAAGAACCTGGAATATAAATATAAAAGACACCATGCTAGGAAAGCTAAAGCATAACAGGATAGGTTATTATTTTTTACAGTATGGGAGGTGAGACTCTGGAGCAGGTTGCCCAGAGAAGCAATGGGTGTTCCCTCCCTCTAAGTGTTCAAGGCCAGGTTGGATGAGGCTCTAAGCAATCTAGTTCACTGGAAAGTGTTCCTGCCCATGGCAGGGGGACTGGACTAGGTGATCTTCAAGGTCTCTTCCAACCACTAGATAACTGTAGATGCTCTTTGCACTTTCTTCTACCATATATATATACATAGATGAATTAACCACCTACATATTTTACCCAATAAAAAAAGATAATGCATTCATGTACCAAATAAATCATTCTTGCACAATTGTCTTGCTTCAGTTGACATATATTTAGACCCCATGTTACCATAATATTTCCTATGTTGTGGGTATTGTGCTAGTATTAATTCCACATGGACAAAAACTTCACACACTGGTCAGGTGCATCAAGAGCTCCTGAAGTATTTCTCTGATTAAAAAGCTGGAGTAATCACCAGGGTAATACTTGACTCAAAGACAAGCAAATAATAAACAGGACATGCTATATATGAGAAACACCTGCTACAGCTGAGATAATAGCATACTACAAAACCATCTTTCAGTATTACTGTGGAGAGCAACAAAATTATCTTCCTTTACTAAACTTCAGAATATGGTGGTTCATAAATTAAACTTTGAATATACTGGCTACTAGACAATGTGTAGTCAATTTTGACATTTGACTGGGAAGCTATTCTGCCCTAGTAAGATCCAGTAAAACACTAGCTGAATTTATTTTAAAATAGTAACATGATAGAGGGCTTTGGATAAGCTTGCTGCATATTTCAGGTCCTTTGTCCAATATCAGGCCACGTATCTACAGTAGCAGTATGATGGCTTCTACTAAAAATAGCCATTTAATCAGCATTATGTCTGGTAGAAATGTAAAAAAAATTGGTGTGTAAAAGATCTCATACCTTTTATACCTGCTTGAAACCACCCTGGAGGAGTCCTAAAAGAAACAAAGAGGAAAAATTAATTAATATTTTTCTTGTATCTGTACAACCAAAATACCTTATCACTCCATGGAAAACTAAGTCTGCAGTGAGAGCAGTCCCATGCCACTGTACAACTCAGTTTTGCGTTATTTTGTTGCCAGGTATAGACAATACCAGGACTATTGTCACCATGTTACTGCTTCTGAACATCACCTCAGAAGCCTTAAGTGTCTGCCTCTGATTACATCATAAAACTGGATGTGCTTATTCCATCCCCCTGCATGCACAACATGTGAAACAGCTCACACCCTGCCACCAGTACACCTCCACTATCACTAATAGTATGGAAACACGTGTGAACTTTGATATTAACTTGTCCAAGAGCAGTAAAGCAAAACTGTTTCAATTCCTCAGCACCACTGCTGTCCTCCTGGATGGGAATAAACACTGAAGCAGTCAAGCACAAGAATTAAGACATGTTTCAACAATGGCTCAGATCTGACAGAGTAACTCCATAAATATTTTTTAGGATGTTGTAAGAACATGAACCAATTATTTTCTTAGTCATAGGCAAAACACCCCCCAGCAATTAACAAGTAAAAAGTCAGGAAAGAATATTTTAAGAGTTAATGGACAATTGCCTTTGTGAGGAAAAAAAGGCAAAGTATGAAATTCTGTCTACTTACAATACTTACTGCAGGCAAAGAAGTAAATGAGCTCTCAAAACAAGATGCAAGAGAAATTCCATCCACCCTGAAAATTCTACAAAACATTACACTGCCTTCACTGATCAGCACACCAGTGACTTTGTAAGTAAATAAACAAGCTAAAAAGTAGGACACAAAGAGTATTATTTTACTATAGAAAATAGACTTGAAAAAGTATTTGCATTATAGAAAAACAACCTGATCTGAAAGTTGATTTTATTTTATGAAGCATTTTCAATTTCTGCCATACGTGCTACACTTTATCCCTAAGATAAGCAGAACAAAATTCAACAAATTCATGGGAATTATTTAAAGAAACCCACAAACTTGGCAAAATTGCTGGTTTAACACTAATAACTATTTTTATCATTGATGATAGCATCTAAAAATTAGTGATTCACAGCTGTGAAAAAGAAACCTAATTTTACCTCTAAAAGGGCAGAGAAACATAATTTTAAATGGTACCGATGCTATTTTTAGAGTTTACTTAAGGGTAGCATATCTTTGAAAGGTCATGGAAGCAGAGGAAGGTTACTGAGGACTAAAATGAAGTAGGAATGTCATTCCTTTGTTCAAGAAGGATCATCCAGGGAACTACAGGACAGTCCTTAGCTCAGTCCCTGAGTAGGAAGTGAACAAATCCTCAAGGACAGTAAGGTGAAATCAGCATGGCTATATCAAGGGGAAACCACTCGTGACCTTACAGCCTTCTATGATGAGAGGACTTGGTGAATGAAGGCAAAGCAGATGACATTTATCTAGGTGTTACCAAGCTTTCAACACCTTCCCACACAACATATGTATGTGGAAATAGAGGCCAGATAAGTAGACCATGAGATGCAGTGACTACTGGGTCCAAAGGGTTAGGAACAGCAGCATTAAGTCCAGCTGGATGCCAGCCACTTTGCAGGGATTGATACAGGAGCCAGCATTGTTTAATGACTTCATTAATAACCTGAATGATGAGACAAAGTACAGCCTCAGCAAGTTTGCAGTCCACAAACATCTTGGATGAGAGGTTAACAATACATCAGGTGGCTGTGTTGCCATCTAGAGGGACACAGACAGGCTGGAAAAACAGGCTTACAGAGAGACCCCATGAAGTCCAAAAAAAAGGAAAATGCAAAGTTCTGCTCCTGAGTCTGGGGAAAAATAATCCCAAGCATGAGTACATGCTGTGGAAAGCTGCTGTGCAGAAAGATGTCTACCAGGATGCCTGGGCTTCAAGTCAAACATAAGCCATCACTGTACCCTTGCAGCAAAGAAGGCCCATGGCATCCTCAGGATGCACTGCCAGCAGGTTGAAGGACAGCATCCTGAGGAGAACTACAAAGACAGTGAAGGGACTAGAGAAGAACTCACACAAGGAGTTGCTGAGGTCACTTGGTCTGTTCAGCCTGGACGAGACTGAGGGAATGTCCAGTGACAGGACTCGAGGGAATGGCCTGAAGTTGTGTCAGCAGAGGATTAGTTCAGATATTAGGAACAAGTTCTTCACATTTCAGGGTGGCTGGGCACTTGAACAGGCTCTGCAGGGAAGTGGTCACAGCAGCAAACCTGATAGACTTCAAGAAACATTTGGACAATACTCTCAGGCACATGGTGTGACTCTTGGGGTGTCCTGTGCAGGGACAGGAGCTGGAGTCGTGGGTCCCTTCCAACTAAGCATATTCTCCAATTTCCCTCTGCTCAGCCCTGGTGAGACCACAGCTGGCACACTAGGTCCAGCTCTGAACTTCTCAGTATGCGACCAATATACTGGAGAGACTCCAGCAAAGCTGGACATATGATTAAAGATCTGGTTCATCTGGCACAAGAGGAGAAGCTGAAAGTGCTGGAAATGTTCAGCCAGGAGAATAGGATGCTCAGGAGGTATCTTGCCAATGTGTACAAATTCTTGACAGGGTAAAGACGATGGGGACATATTTCTATCCATGGTGATAACAAAAACCCAACTGGCCACAGTCCTGAGCAATTTGCTACAGGTATCCTGCTTTGTCTGCAAGACCTGGACTGAAGACTTCCCAAAACCCCTTCAAGCCTTAAAGATTTTTAGCTTTACAACAGTCAGCAATGACGGATGAGGTGATTTGACTCTGAGGTACCTGAAGAGATTCCAATTGTTTCATCTAATACATTAAGACACATGTTCCCTGTATCTGAGAACTGAAACGCCACATCAGTAACATCAGACACAGCTCCTGGTGGTGATGGTCTCACAAACATCCCAGTTGCTCCACTAGCTATGGGCCAGTGGTTCAATTGTCTTTTTCAGCTTGGATGGAGGGTTACATTGGGTCTAGACCTTGCCTAACTGCCTGCAGTTACAATAAAGTAGGAACTCTGGGCTCTAATCTTCCTGAGTTCTTATTTTTTTAACAGCCTCTTTTTCAGGAAAATGCTTCCTGCTGAACATAGGCCTCTGTCTGCAGTGAAAGGCAGAATTCATGAGAAGGGGAGAAATTGCACCTGAGATTGCAGTCTAGTGAAGCATACATACCTTTGTACAAAGAAATCTTAAGGTATGCTTGTTTTGTACTCTAGACACTAAAAGGATGCAATGAATGCACTGTATACCATCATATTTGCTAAAACATTTTCATTTACTAAATGCAAATATAAGACATAAGTAATTACATAGACTTACACATTTAATTCAACAGGACACTTTAAAAAGTTTGGCAATACTATTCAGAAAAGCCAGTTCTTCAGAAAAAGCTGGGAAAGCAAACAAGTGCTCAGAGACAAAGTGCATAGCAAATACTCTCATTTGCTACAAATGACAGCTGTTAAAAAAAAACAAACAAAAAAGCCTTGAGTCGATTAACAAGTCATTTGAAACAGATGTTTCTACAGTAATTATTAGTGGTTTTTATTTCTAAATAGTTAGAACTATGAACAAAAATTTAAAAATGCATATCTGATGCATAAAAAAAATTCCTCTGAACCCCAAATTAATATTGCCAATTTGGTAAATTATGACTTTTATTACTTTGAAATCTCTAATGTATATGCAAACCAATCATTCCTTAAAGTGATGAGGAAAGCACAAGGAAAATGTATTATTTACCTCTATTCTCATCTTATGGAATTTGTTTTGTGTGTGTCCAAAAGTCTCTGGCAACATGAATATAAGTAGTCATGCTGTAAATAGCATTGTATGCCTATAAGTAAAAAATTAATCTAAGATTTCAAGCTATTCAGAAGATCTTAAAATGAGGCAAGCATCTATAATTTAAGATCTTGTCTCCTCGCCTTTTGGAGAACTGAAGGTTGGCAGAAAATGCAGAAAGGAAAGGAGAAAAAGAGGGACATACCTGTTCTGACAAAGAGTTAACCTAAAAGCAGATGATTATTCTTGCTCATAAATACTTATTTACAAATCTGGGTCATATTCCTAAATATTTTTTGACTTTGAATTTTAATCCACGTTTAAAATATCTAATCATTACTATAAAAGCGAATGATTTGTCATGAGCAATGAAGGTTTATTTTAATGTCTCCCTCTAAAAGAGGAATTCTTTTTATAGTCTGTGGAAATCCTGAATGGAAAAACAGTAAGTAAAGAAGTAATCCGTAACAATGCTAATGGTTTCTTTCAAACTAGTGAAAAAATAATGCTGCCAAAGACATCCACTAACATCAGCTCTTTGTCCAAGGATGAAATCAAACACTCATTTCAATGCAGTATTCCAAACACAGCTTTAAAATTACTTTTACTTTTTGCACAGGATCTCAGGCAGCTCGCATTACCTTTTAACAGTATATACATCACTAATAAACTAATAATAAAATTATTAGTGAACACTCTGCAAACTACTGCAGAGTAACATGCATCAGCATTGCTCCAGAAGATTGGTCGTGTTCCCTTTTTGTTTTGTCTACAAAAGTGTGGATGGTATTAATGCAGGACAGGGTGTGATCTACGTGAAAAAACCAAGGAAAAAGAAAACATTTCTCTCATTCCACATGAGCTCCTTCGTCTGATTCACTGCACAGACTAACACAGACATGCACCTGCTGCACAAGAGAATATACAGGGACAGTAAAGGCAGCTGAGACTGTTTCAATTAAAGAAACCATTTACTGCCAATTAAATCTCTATCAAACTAGGATGCAAGGAACTTAGCTAACCCTCCTCTTTGCTCCTGGCTCATCTTGGCATTTCATCTGGCCAACAGAGAGATTACATAAACAAGCTGGTCATCGGGCTTTAAATAAATAGAATTGTCTGTGTTTACAAGTGTCTGACAAAGTTTTCCAGATGTTAAACCAACCCTACTATTACAAATTTGCTAGTTAAAATGCACTAACAAACATTGTTTTTAAACAAGTACAGACTCTGGAGTCAGCTGGACTATGTAAAAGGTTCACTGGAATCCCTTGACACACTACTTAAAAGTTTTGCAAACAATTAAAGCAAATCCCCTGGATCAAATCAGGCTGCTAGGGCTCACTGGTATATATACTGACATGAAGAATATGCACACTGTTTTGAAATATAACTATACACTAGTGGAAATTATTACTACATAATGATATTCCTGCAACATGCAAGGTTAAATTTTGACTGAAATTAGGCCATCAAAACAATTTTCTTTTAATATGTAATTCAAATATGGGCTTCCTAAAAAGTTTCATGTACATTAGTCAAGAGGTGAGCAAATACAACTTCACTACATGGAAGAAGGAGGTCTACTGCTGGGTTTTCTTGCCTTTTTATATAGCAAGGTAGATTCTATCTCCATCCACCAAATCAAGTTAACTGCTATACCTTAAATCACATCTTGATTAACTATAGCTACTTCTCACATTCAGTATAACTCTGCACTGAGATTTGTCTGGAAATGGCAGTTACATACCTCCTGCAATACAGACAAGGTATCATTCAGCTCTTAAAGTGGGATAACATCTAAATGCTCAACAACTGAAAGGCAATCTGACCCCAATACAAACCAGGAATGACTGCAGATGTGAAAAACAGCAAAAAGACAGAGGAAATACCTTTTTTCTCCTCCCATCAAAATTTCCCAAAAGCAATTTTCCCTCAGGAGTCAAGAGATATCATTTACCTTCCATTCCTGAATCACAGAATCAAAGAATATGCTGAGTTGGAAAGGGCCCATCAGGATCATCAAGTCCAATTCCTGCTCCTAAACAGGATACCCCAAGGATCACACCATGTGACTGAGAGTGTTGTCCAAACACTTCCTGAACTCTGTCAGGCTGATGCTGTGACCACTGCCCTGGGGAGCCTGTTCCAGTGTCCAACCACCCTCTAGGTGAAGAGTTTTTTTCTGATACCCAACTTAAACCTGTCCTGACTCAGCTTTATGCCATTCCCTCAGGTCCTGTCACTGATCACAAGAGTGAAGAGATCAATACCTGCCCCTCCTCCTCCCCTGTTGAGGATGAAGACCACAATGAGGTCTCCCTTCAGTCTCCTCTACTCCAGGCTCAACAGACCAAGTGACCTCAGCTCCTCCTCATATGGCTCCTACTCCATACCCTTCATCATCCTCATGGCTCTCCTCTCAATGCTAACAGCTTTTTTTTTTAATGTCTTTTAGACATTGTGGCACCCAAAACTGCACACAGGACTTGAGGTGAGGTTGCCCCAGCTCAGAGCAGAGCAGGACAATCCCTCCCTTGCTGTGCCTGACGCAGCCCAGGACAGGGCTGGCCCTCCTGGCTGCCAGGGCTCTGATGACTCACATTCAACTTGCCACAGACCAGGACCCTCAGGTCTCTTTCCCACTCCCCAGTCTATGCACACAACCAGGACTTCCCCATTCCAGGTGCAGGATTTGGCACCTGTCCTTGCTAAATTTCATACAGTTGGTGATTGCCCAATTCTCTAATTTGTCATGGTCTATCTACAGAGCCTCTCTGCCCATGAGGGAGTTGACAGTTCCTCTCAATTCTCCTTTGAAAACATCTAGAGATGTTTTTCATGGAAATGCAACACAACTTTGTGAACCTGAACTTTATTTTTACAGCCTCATGTACTATCTTTAATCATTACGTAATTAATAGGACTTCAAAAAGAACTAACAGATGTGCTAAAATGCCTGGGTTCAAGCAATAGATATTACTCCTGCGAAGCCAAAGGAGTTATGACTTATCTACCTATATTATCTACCTACACAGAGCCAGGGGGCCATGGGAAAACACTGCAAGAACACCTAGGAAATCAATCAGAGTTCTAACAGAAAGGTAAGTATCCTCAATTTGTACCTATGAGGAAATCTATTAAGGACATAAGGTGAGAGAAAATAATTAAAGAAATACATGCAGGTAACACAAGTAACTCCCACGTAAGTCAAGCATCTCCCAGAAGAAAACAGCCTCCAGAAATAAAGAAAGCAGAAACACACATTTAAACAAATTAAACAGAGCTTTTCTTTTATTTGTTATTCTCTATTTCTACATTCAAGCAATATTCTCCACTGAAGAGTCAGAAAAAGAGATCAGGACAAGCAGTTAGGCACCCAGAACAAAAGCTGTGAAGGAGCTGATTAGAGCATGCTGAAAAAACCTGACTAGATCTCAGGTGACTCAAAAGAAAAAGCAGAGCAGGAAAAATGACCAGAAAGACAACGTAGTATCCCTAAGAAATAAGTCCCCTTTGTCTGCCCCCTCAGACAAAAGCATTTGAAATCACCCAAGGACTGAACTACAACTCAAAGCAGTGTTTTCAGAGCAGGAAACCTAGGTCTGTGTTGCGTACCCCAGTGTGTTGACTAAAGGTATGCAGTTGTTTCTGAGCTAGCAAAGGCTAGTAATGTCCTTATAGCACTACACAGGCAGCCACAACTGGTGTTGTGATGTTCATACTACATAAGAGGACTGGCTCCTGGTACATTATTCCTCAAACAGTCCTCAGGTATGACATAAGAGAGAGAGCATTGGGTAGCATGAACCAAAACCATGCCAGAAAATGTTGCTAATAATTAAGCCACGGGTTTTATCAGCAGTGCAGCTGTTGAGCTCACACCCAGGTCTTGCACCTTTTAACAGTATAAACATAGTCAGACTGTCTCCACCAAACAGCTATGAATTACAGATCCCTCCTCCCTTCAGAGCCATCACATTAATTACACTAGACTGCAAGGATGTAGAGACAGAGAAGCAGACTATCCTGCCCCAGCCATCCTCCCACCACCATGGAACTGGAATATGCAGCTTCCAAATGCACCAGCACATCTGAGTAACTACTGCTATGATATTCTCTAACTTGGTATTAATAACACGAATGTATGATACATGTTACAAAATGTTTGACAACTATTGCTTTGTGTATTTGTGCAGAGTATACATTTCTGCTCATTTTGCAGCAATACTGAGCAAGTTGTCTTCCCTCTCCACCTTGCAGCAGGGGTCCCCTTGATCCATGTTGGTTCTTGCAGAAAAGAACCTCCTCCCTCTCTGTACACACCCAGCAAGTACTCACAACTGCTACCAAGGCTTCAGACTTGTTCCTGGCATGAAAGCAGTATTAATTAAAATTCTCCCTCTAGAGTAGAAGCACAGGAAAGTGCAGAAATCAGGAGTATTACTGTACCTCAAAAAAGCTTTTGGTATCAGTCAGGCTGATTTGTACAAGTAGATATGTCAGGAAGACCCTCTTTTTCAATGAAGTTTTATGTGCTCAATGACTCTTCTTGCCAAAGAAATCTTAATTACACTTTATCATTATACTTTCAGGACCACTTTTCTTGTTTTCCAATTAAA
>VZTT01040245.1:340016-360280 GCA_013400855.1 Buphagus erythrorhynchus | reverse complement strand
AACCTGGTCTTGAACAGGGATGGTGCATCCACAGCTTTTCTGGGGACAGTTCTAGTGAAGAATTTCTTCATCTCCACAGTGAAGAATTTTTTCCTGATATTTAATCCAAACCTGTCCTCTCTCAGTTTAAAGCCATTGCTCCTTGTCCTATTACTACATATCCTTGTGAAAAAGTCACCAATCTCCTATTTACCACACACTTACTCAGCTGTCAGGGCTTGCAGGAGGAGAGGGAGAAAGAGGTTCAGGGCCCTGCAGTGTGAAAGGATTGGCTGGGAGGATGCTGCTGCAGGGTATTTTTGGACCCTTATGTCCCTTCTTGTCTGAACCCCAGGGACCAGCAGGCGTTTCCATGTTCCCAAAGCATATTTCACAAGTTTTTGCAGGCACATCATAACTTGTGTTTGTACAGGCAGTCCCAAGGACTTGTGCAGCCTTCCAGCTTGCCAGCAGCAGCTCCTTGGCACACGTCAGGGGAGTGAATATTGCTTCCTAGTAAAAATAAGGGCACTGGTGTACGTGCTGCAGTTTAATTTATTTTCAGAGATAGTCCTCCTTACACAAGGCCAGGTGTGGGGAGGAGGGAGGAAAGAAACCAATGGGAGGAAGCAAAACACCCTGAGAGCAGTGAGGTCCTGGTTCCTGGAGGACACCTAAGGGTATTTGGCTTTTAAAGGTGTCATCTGTCATTAGAGCCCATGTGATGTGGGAGAGCCCCAGATGTCACCCCCAGCATCAATGCTGATGCATTTCCTAAGGTGGGGAGGAGGTCTCAGTAGATAGGGCACACAAAGCCAAGGCAGGTAAAGGTTCCCACCAGTCTCAGCTGGAGCAGGTGCCACCTCAAGCCCAGGACAGTTTCCCTCATCTTGTAAGGGAATCTCCTACAGAGGCTGTAGAGAATCAATAAGAAAACCTCGATAACAAGCCCTGTGGTTCACTGGACTGAAATTACCAAAAGCCAGTGCAGCTTTGTCCATTTATTAAAATGTGCTTTCCATCTCTGGAAACACATGACCCCAGAGACTGAAAGCAGGCCAGGAGAAGCCCTAAGGAAAACCCCACTGTAGATATGGGATAAACTCCAGTACAGGCAAGTTAGGTGCTGATTAGAGACCATAAACACTTGAATAGAAAACACAGAGTGAGCCAAGATGCTGGAAAATCCATTCCTCATAGGAACCATAGGGGAAGGTGAACTGCAGCTGATAGAAGTCTCTGTTTGGCACCAGATGGCCATGGAAGGCTCCTTCATGTACCATTTATTGTAGAGGGGGATCTGGGTACTAATTCTTAAGCCAACATTTAGGCAGAGCAAGAATCTTGGTGCATTTCAGCCTTGTTATTCAGGCATTAAGTGAAAATCAGGAAGACGTACATGTACCCAGAAAGAAGATACTATGGAAGAAGTTTCAAATGAGAAGCTAGTTAAATAAAAAAAAGTACACTAAGATGATTTTGGACATCCAAGTTAAAAATGGTTCCCACCAGTACTGTCTTTATGTATTACATATCAAACCCAATAAATAAATGCAATAGAACCATGTTATTTTCCAATTTGGTTATTAAATGGTCAGTCTTTACGAATATTATCAATTATCAATATTATCAATTATCAAAAATTATTATTGGGTTAGGCTGCTGGTAAGACCTATTCCAGCCTTGCCTAACTTTTGATGAGAGTTTGCAAGCAACAAAGATTGAAAGAACTCAGTTAATTAGAGTCAGGTTCTAAAGATCATTCACTTGCTATCAACAAGAAAGTTAATCCCAGTTAATGCCTCAACTGATCACAAAAATAAACAGTCAGAAAAAATCAAAAGCTCCTCCCAGCAATCACTCAAACACTTTATTCTTCTTGGAGCAATGTCAATGACTTCAATGTTTAGGGCTTTTGAATCTACCTAGGAAAATTAAATTTGTGGCACTTTGACAAATTGGGGAATTTTGAAATAATTGACATTTTTGTGATCTACAACTTCCTCACAAGGGAAAGCAGAGGGGCAGGCATTGATCTCTTCCCACTGATGACCAGTGACAGAACTCAAGGGAATGGAATGAAGCTGTGTCAGGGCAGGTTTAGGTTGGGTTTTAGGAAGATTTTTCATCCAGAGAGTGGTTGAACACCAGAATGGGCTCTCTAAGGAAGTGGTCACAGCACCAGCCTGACAGAGCCCAAGAAGAATTTGGACAATGCTCTCAGGCACATGGTGTGACTCTTGGGGTTGTCCTGTGCAGGGTCAGGAGTTGGACTCTATGATCCTTGTGGGTCCCTTCCAACTCAGGATACTCTATTATTCTATGAAAAGCATTGTCACAGCGGTGAGCGGTGGTGAAGTGCCGCGACCTTCTGGAGAAGTGTCCTGAGAAGGACGTCCTAGGGGCACAGGCACGTCCTCGCTCCCAGGTGGAGTGACCAGCTCTGTGTGAGTCCCCGCTTCGGCTGACACTGGAGGAAAGGACGGGAGCCGCGTGTGGTGATCCAAGGTGAAGTTTATTGGTCTTCTTCCTCAGAGGGGACCAGGGACGAACGAGCTCAAGGGGTCTGTGGGAGCAGGGTTGATATAGGAGAGCCGGGGGGCGGGGTAGAACAACTAACGAATCATCTGAGGGCTCAGGGGCGGTACAAAGGGGGAAGGACCAATAGGATACAAACAATTTACATGAAACAGGCATGCCGGGAGTAACCTTTCTGTAACCATATAATGAGTGAGTGCCTAAGGGCATTCCCTCCAGGGGAGGGAGACAAACTCTTTCTCTGCTGGGCTTTCAGCCTCCACAAAGCATGACACAATTGTTTCTCAAATGAAATCACTGTGTTTGTGTGGGTGAGATTCAGGATCTCTGGACTCACCCACTTACACTGAGATGTCTGCAAAGTAGCTGTCTTCATGTGAAAAAAAAATCAGCTCTAACATTCAGATGCAGACAGTGGAGCTGAGGACAGACAAACCTTCTGGAACTTAAGTGGATAAAAAACAGGGAAAACTGCAAACTGGTAGCCTGGACAGTGAATTTAAAAATTGCACAGGTCTGTTTGCTGTTATTTCTTAGATTTGGGACATAATCCTGCTCTGATTTAAGTCAACAGGAGTTTTGCTATTGAATTCAGAGGGATCAGAATCAGTCATTTTGTCTTTTCCAGACCTGACCACTTTATTTGGAAATATAACTTTTTAAAGCACACACTTCTCTCTTAAAATGCTACAAAGTAAAGCAAGTAATTACATTAGGCTCTACCTGAAGCTCCAGAGAATTAATACAAAGGCTGTTTGACTCTTGCCAACTTTCACTATTACAATTTTACTAGCACCATATGCAGCACTACCGTACCTGCTTGTTTCACTTAGTAGAATCACTGGGGCTTGTTTTTCGTTTTTTTTCCCAAAGGAACATGCAATATCCACAAACGAAAGCTTCAGGGAGTGGGGAGCAGCTCAGAGGCACATATGGTCTTAGTATCAAAGTAATCAGAGAGGGAACAGGTCTGTTTGCTCAGCAACCCCACCCTTTTTGCAAACGTGAGAGTTGGCTCAGGAAAAGGTACTCTTTTGGGTGGTTTCTGTTGCTTGCTGTCATGCAAGAAACTGTGAAGTGAGATTTCCAGTGTTATTTTCAGCACCCCTGTAGCCTAAAAGGAAAGAAGCTGTGAGGTAGGGAGAGAACTGGCTGTGTCAGCTTTGAGACCATGGAAAGGTCAGGGACATTGTCCGAAGGACAGCCAGGAAAGGGTTCTGCAGAGGAGAGTTTTAACCAGAAAAAGCTAAGCCTATGATTCTCATTTGACTAATTCCAATGCAGGAGAAGAACTGAATGCAGATTACACATACAAGGCTTTACATAAAGGTCAAAGTGTCTGCTAAAGCAGAGTAAAAGCTGATGAGGGATTTTTTATCACTGGACTTGAAAATATAGTGACTTCTTGCTGAAAGATGAGTTTTGAAGACCCAAGATTCTGCCAGTGTGCTACTTTGACATGCACAAATATATTGAGCTGTGACTACTGCAAAGCACAACCACGTGGAAGTCAGATATCAATGACTTTAAGACACTGGCTAGCTAAGGCTGAGAGGTTTGTTTGCAGTCTTGGTTCTGAACCCCAGCATAGACTAATGCACACCTGTAAGTCCTAAGCTGAGACCAGCCCTCAGGAGATGGGCAGGGCAGACCTCTGCCCTCTCCTTCTGACCAGGTGAGCTGGCTGATGGTTTGGGACATGCTTCTCTGCTGCTCTGGGAAAAAGAACTGCAGAATCACAAAAATGTTGGTTGCATGAGACTGCTGGAGCTTACCTAGTCTAATCTTCTGTCAGAACAGGACTACCACAATCACCATACCATTAAATTAGCCTTATCTAGCTAAGTCATAAAAAGCCTCCAAGCAACCTCAAGCCTCCAAGCCACCATCACCTCTCTGAAGCATCTGATGGAAAAGGCTAAGCTGAACATTTCCATCTGCCACATGTGCTTGTTGCCCCTTGTTAAGTCCCATGACATAACCAAGAAGGGTTTGGATTTGTCCTTTTTCTACCTGCTCGTCAAGCAGACCTGCTTTGGGTTTCCCTTCAGTGGGAAAAATAAGCCCAGCTCCTTCCACCTCTCTCTCGCTGCATCGGCACTCCAAATGCTGGACCATGGTGGCAGCCCATAGCTGGATCTTTCCAGTTTTTTCACATTCCCCTTGAGGCAAAAACTCCAGCTGTGGAGGTACCAGTGCTGGGAAAGGGAAGTGCATGGTGCTAGATGTTTGAGCCACAGCCTCATGCTATGGGCCAGTGCATGGTGCAGATACCACTGTACTTCCGTCCCTATTTCCACTGCTGACTGTCAAAGGGGACTAAACAATTGATATAAACTAGGAGAAACAGAGTGATTTTGGTTACAGCTACAGCTTTGGCTTAGTATCTGTGTATAACTTTCCATGCTTACTCAGCAAATCAGAGCAGAGCCCAGCTTACCTCCTCTTGTTCCTCAAGTTTGTCTTTCAGTCTAAGGCTTACCAAAACACAGTTTTATATGCTAATTTCCTCATAGTAAACCCCTTACTGTATGTCATTCATTGATACCAAGCGGTGTACATGTAAGAGTAGGCTAATATTCTGTGTATATTACCAACTTTATGAGTTCAAGAATTACAATGTGCTTGCTTTATTTAGGTGGTAAAGTTTTTTAATGAGTCTGGAGGGTCCTTTACATAAAAGTAGTGACTCTAGCTTGGAATCTCTTTCTATGTTTATTAGAAATGTGTTTTACTTTACCGTGAAAAAAGCCAAGGAAACATGCAGCCCTAAAGTCTAATGAAGTAGTTACTCATGCAGTCAAAGTTCATAAATTTTAAACACATTTAATTTATAAATTGAAAACATAGCTTGCACTGGCTTTTCCAAGATTATTGCTTGCCACAGTGGTTTTAGGATAGTTGCTGGGCCATGCCTATTGCCTCTTTTCTTTCTAGGCCAAGACTGGATCTTCATGATTTGCTCACATTTATGTTTTTATTTTTAATTTTTTTTAAATAAAAATTCTTTTCAGAAGGGTATCTCTTTAGAGTATTAAAAATCACAACCCATCCAGCAGTCTCAGCAGTCTCTTTGTTCTCAACTTAGATAGGATTTGCTTTTGAGCTGACACTTTGAGAGCTCTTTCTCCTGGTGAGAAGCCCTTTGTCCCTCTGGAGACCTGTCTTCTCAGCTAATTGTGAAGAGTAGTCCCTGCAGTGGCAGTCTGAGCTGGATTCCAGTCTCACACCAATAAAACCTCAGTGCCAGCCTGGGTGAGGAGCCCAGCTCCCAGGAAAAGGGAGTTTGGGCAAGTGGGGAAATGAAGATGCTAACTCCCCAGTTTTGCCCTCTGCATTCCAGAGGTTGCTCATCCATTCCTTGTGAGAGACTCTGGCTACACAAGCTCCACCATGATTTGTCTTACTTGCAAAGCAGTCTCAGGTAGAAAACATGCCAAAGGGATGTCTGGCACAGAGCAGTGGTTTACCTGCATCAGGAGGAGATGAGAGGAGTTTTCCAGTCTTATGCCAGCTGGAATTTCCACCAGACATCCTCACTGGGCACACTGATTTGTGTTGGTGCCTCTGTGAAGTGAGCCAGCAGATAGCTGATGACTGCAGGATCACTGTTTGTTGGCTCAGAGTCACAGAAGGTCAGTACTGGAGCTTCAGGCCACTTTACATGGATGTTAAAGAAATTACAATGTGCCTATGATAAGGGAAAACATCAAACCCACAATAGCTAGAAAAGCAGTGTTGGTATTTAACTGTTGAATCTTTAGATTTATATGGACAATTCCCCCAAGCTTCTTTTAGTAATATGGCAATGCAGGTAAAGAGAAAAGGGTAGCAGGGCTCACCCTCTCTGTTTCTATGCCCTCAAAATGATCAATTATACCTAAGCCACTTCAGAAAGATATTTGTGTGTCACCTGGTCTCAACATCCACATGCCATGACATCCCTTGCCTGGATACTCACTGAGTCCCTGTCCCCACACTTACAAGGGCTGGTTCTCTGCTTCTGCATGGCTCACCTGGATGACTCCATCCCCAGTCAAGCAGGCACCTCCAAGGGTGTATGCAGAAGGCAGCTGTGAGATGATGCCCTCCCAGTGACAGATGCAAGTCCCTGCTCTGGCTTGCTGTTTCTCCCATCTCTTTCCACCCTAAGCCCCACGGTCCCTGCATCACTGCCTGGCTGTTGGCACACTCCAGGCCCAGACAGCGCTGGGAGCAGGGCCAGTAATTGGAAAGGGGAATTGCAAAGCACCAAAGCTTATCAACTGGCAGTGAGGGAGCGTTCAGCAGCCACTTCAGGGGCCAGCCCAAGGTCTGGAGGGGGTTGGCAGCCTTTTGTTTGGTAGCATGGGGTGGACACGCACGGCTGCTCCGCTCCGAGCAGGCACTGCAGAGGTTAGAGCAGGGTGGTGGCTCACTGGCTGGTGAAGCCTTCTCCTTCTCCTTCTCCTTCTGCTGGGGCTGCCAAGGCTGTGGAGGAGAGCAGTGCTGGAGCAGGGAACAGCCATGGCACAGCGCTCAAGGAGCTCGCATGACAGCCTCAGGTGCGGCTCCTTGGCCTCGGGAGTGCCACCATTACTACGCACAGAAGTAGCAGCTATTTCCTCATCTATCTTTTACTCATTAACCAAAGCTTCTAAATATAGCCCTGACTAGCAGTAGCAAGAGATGGTGGGTGCCCTCTGTGATGGGGTCTGTGCTGTCTGCCTACCTGCAGCACCAGCACCTGATCTTCACTTTGTCAGGTGCCCTCTGCTCTCAGCCCTGGGACACATGGATAATTTACATCACAGATTTCCTGCTACACAGAGGAAAAGCATGCAGTCCCAGGAATGGAGCCAGCTTCTCCTGTGCTCCTGCCAGCCCTCAGTGCCCCATGCAGTCCTCCTCTTCATTCCTGAATCAACTCCTGACCAAAAAAATATCGCTCCTCTCTGCGAGAAACCAGGCTCCTGGTGAAGCCAACATGGGTAAAACCCATGAGTTCAAAGCCTGACTCCTTTTGCAGTTGTTCTCAGTCATTATGTAGGATGGGTCTGTTGGCAGCTCTCCATTCTTGGCAGGGGAGGATTGAATCTTATCAGACAGGTAAAATGGAAACGATTGCCTTTGCTGGGAAACTTTCAGGACATATTGGGAATATCTGATATACTTGTACGATTAGGTTCCTGACTTCAGCCTTGGCTTGATGGCAGGTAGTGCCAATTACTCACTGCCAGTCAATGCTTACCCCTTCACTCTGCAATTTACTCAAAAAAGTGGGCAACTGGGGAAGAGGGAAGACATCTCATGTTCCTGTGTGGATTTTGGGCTACATCCCACCTGTAGCTTCTGCAGGAGTTACATGTGTCCATTCTTTCTCCCAGTTCTGTAAGAATTGAAAAAGACAGTCAAGGAAGAAAAACTAAATGATCATTTGCACTTTTTCTGACAAAGAGGTTATGGATGTTTAAAGGTTTGTTGTTATATTCTAGGTAAAGGAATATGATTTTGACTTCTTGCATATTGAAATACGATGTGACTTGACATCTTAATTTATTTTTTTGTCCATTCCTAACAAAATGGGCTTTACAATGCAGTAAAAAATTCTAGGTAGTATCCAGAACTCCTCAGAGCAGCGTACCATGAAATTTCATAATAGTTCTATGTGAATTCCTCAACTCGTCTAGCTCAACATGATTTCCTTGGAGTAAATGGAAAGCTTCTCTATGCCTTGAATTTCTTCTGTTATAATATTTGAGGTAGGATAGCATTTTATAGAAAGAAAAAAACCCTTGTAATTGGCACAATATGCTCATCAGAAGTAACCTGCCTTTTACTGAATGGCCTCTCATCCATCCTCCCTTACCCACGGATCATTTTTCACAGTAGCTGGAAATCTAACTACTCATCTCTTCTCTCAGGAAGACAGTGTGAGAATAAAAATATGTCAGTGAGCAAATATTTGGTGGCAAAGGCAAAGAAATCATGTACTTTTGAGACTAAATTCTCTTCACTTACAGCTGAGTAGACAGAGATTAAGTTATAAGGAATCTGGGCTCCCTGCCAATTCATCCCCATCTGCTTGTCAGGAACAAATGTTTTGTTATTTGGCTTGGTGAGAGTGCAAAGAGCAGGAGAGAGGACAGTGGGCCACAGCCATGACCTCCCACAGGCACTCCCCCACTCAGAGGAGCTGCTCTTGCCTGGGACCTTCAGCACTAATACTTCATGCTAGTGACAGAGAGGGCCAGGACTGGCTTGCCAGCAGAATTGGGCAGCATTCAGGAAAAAAACCATCTGGATGAAAAATAAATGAATGAAGATGAATATGTGAGGCTTAAGAAAAACAAAGGTGGATGTGGGAAATCAAGAAAGTAAAGAAAAGAGATTTTCAGTGTCCCTGTAAGATCAAGGTATGTTATGTCTCTGATAGGAGCTAAGAGACTTCTGGGATCTCTGAGCAACTGAAAGAGTTGGTAGTGCCTGGACCTATGTTGCTGTGTCACCAGTATTCTCTAAAAACGTGAAAAATTAGAAGAGCAAGTGCAAGAACTATGTACCTCTACCACAGCAGCAATCTCAGCAATCCCATGAAGTTCAATAAGGAGACATTAAAAAGTTCTGCATGTGGGACAGAATAACCTCACGGAGTGAAGTAACAGCTCTGCTGGAAAGGACCTGGGGACTATGGTGGGTGACAAGAGGAGTATGAGACTAGAATGTGATCTTATTGCAAATAACTAACTGCAGACTGCATGATCAGAGTGCTGGGAGGAGAGCAGCCATCAGATTGAACTGGATATCTTCACGGCACTGGTAAGTCTGCAGGTGGAGTACAACATCCAGTTTTGGGATTCTTGTCTCAAGGGGGAAAGGTCCAGCTAAGAGGTGCCACTATGGTCCAGTGTCTGTAGTGCAGATGCAGCATGAGAGAGGGGAAGGGAGTTGGGCTTGTTTCTCCCAGTGAAGGGGAGCCCAAATGGTGATGGAACAGCAGCCTATGTCTGCCTGAAAAGAAGGTACAAAGACGACAGATCCAGATTCTTGCTGGTTTCAGATAATGTAACAAGGGGCAACAGGCACACGTGGCAGGTGGAGAGGCTCAGGCTTGTTATTTGGAAAGCTTTCTTTACCAGATGCTCCAGAGAAGTGGTGGCAGTCCGTGCCCTGGAGAGTTTTCACAACTTGGCTGGATAAAGGCACAGCTGACCTAACAGTGGCGGTAGTCCTGCTTCGAGTGGGGTGATCTTCAGGGTGCCATCCAACCAACACTTCTATGATCTCATTGCTTGACGTAAAATTATCACTGTAGGTACTGCCCACTTCACTAGCATGGATGGAATTTTAGGAGAAGTTGCAAACAATCAATGCAACACTACGTAGACAACTTGCTGCAATCCAAACATGTCACCCAATGTGAATCAATGAATGCACAGGCTGCATATTCAGCTACATATTTATTTTCCATTCAGCCAGGTCACACAAATACAGTTGTGTCCTTCACGAAGCTTTTCCCACCACACCCAAGGTGCTGAGGCACTTGCAGACTCAGCTGTTGATTTTCCACAATTGCTTCCAGATTCACCATTTTTGGCAGGCCAAGTCAGCATAGATTACTCTTTTTTTTTTTTCCTTGGATTGCAGAACTCCTGAAGCACTCAACATGCTTCAGACACAAATACAGTACCAAGAGGTCTTACATCCATATGAATCCATAGATTGCTGTCAAATGCATTATCAGTCTGCCAGACTACCATTCTGCACTTACTCACCTATATGAAGGAGGAACAGTATAGAAGCCAATCCTTGCTGAAACAGCATTGTCAAGCATCCAACATACAACATACTGGCCAGTGCACCCAGTTTCCATATCTGTGAACATGGCTGCAGCACCATGTAATAGTAATTACAATAGTAATTACCCTTTCCACACTTTAATTTTCTATTATTTTAATCTAGGAGTATAACTGCTCTGCATGTTGTGAAGTCATGCTATTTAGGAGACCGCTGAAACTGAAAAAGAAAGCTGACTTGCAAAATTCTTGGTGTTGACAGATTTTGAGTTGTGTTACTTTGCATTTTCTCTGCAGCACTGCACTGTATTCCTGATCATCCAAAGCCAAGCAAACAAACACATCTTTCTGAGCAGTGCCACGTAACCTTTTCAGACCTACCCACCATGCAGGAGTGTTTAGAGATGATTTTCATTGTAGGCACACTGAGATTTGCGTTCTTAGCAAATACATATGTCAGGTGCAATTCTTTTCATTACAGCCTCTATTTCTTGCTCCTGCCTATTTGCACAGTGATCCATACATCGCATGGTAAATAAAACTCCCAGGGAAGGTACTGTAATTTTCAGAGAGAAAACGTCACTGAGAGAGCCATCGTCGTTTCACCAGAACTTCCCAAGCATTTGTGTCTCTCTCCTATGTAAATAACATGCATGGACGTTTTCACATCTGATCAATGTTCTTCCCACCAATCATAAATTAAAGAGGCAGTTTTGCACTTATTTGTATTTTACATAATCTTATTATCTTTGGTGAGATCTGCGTGTAATTCAAAATTTCCAGCATTCCTCTGGTTTACAATGAATTCATAATACAGAATACCAGAGATAATAATTCCCCTACCTGCTGTTTCACATCAATTTTTGACATCCTAATCCCATTGATTGCTAATTTAATTAAGTTTTACACTAACCTCCATCCTGTTATTGACTGGGACATATTTACAAAAAATTTTTAAAGCATGTGATACTGTAAAAATTATCTCAGCAGAGAACTTATACAAAAATCTATAGGAGGACCTACCTCTCCTGGTGCACTCTTTCCCCTGAAATATCTAAGCACTCCTAAAAAGTCACTTTGAAAAGGGCAATGAGGGCACCTAAGAAAGAAGTTTATTTGCAAATGAGGCCACATAACCTTATTAAACCAGTTTGTGTGTGGGAGCTGGCAAAACCACCTCTTGCAGTCTACCCAGTAGAAAAATGCACCTCTTGGTTGTTTCTAATAATTCAAATTTGGGTGCTTAGAGACCTCACCCTCTAAAATACAAAATGGAATTCATTATGGGAGGAGTTGCAGTAGGTTTGCTTGTTTTTCTCCCTCACTTGGGAAAACAAAAAAGCTTCATGCAAAGGATCTTAATATTTTAGTCTGCTTATGGAAGGTTTGTATTGACTGATCCAGCAAATCCTGTTCTGTTTAGAGTCACACACCATTGCTACAAAGGCAAAAGCATTTGCATGAAACTGCAACACTAGATCTGTAATATTGTGCTAAGCTTTCAGTCCGGACATTATTTTGTTATTCTTAGAGGAAACATTTTGTGCCACCTCCTCTCTCCACACCCTTCTTCCTCTTCTGTCTTCCACATACTTGGCTGATCCCTTGCCTCCTTTTTGCCCCACTCTGCAGT
The DNA here is from genome assembly GCA_013400855.1 of Buphagus erythrorhynchus. Classification (NCBI taxonomy): domain Eukaryota; kingdom Metazoa; phylum Chordata; class Aves; order Passeriformes; family Sturnidae; genus Buphagus; species Buphagus erythrorhynchus. Next base: position 348,355 of record VZTT01040245.1, on the reverse strand, counting down.
AGTTTAATGAAAGACCACATGCCCCTAGTTTACCCATCAGAGTGTTATGTGGGACAGAATCAGAAGCCTTCCTTGTCCTGCCTGCCTGGAAGCCACCTTTTATGCCACCTTTTTGACTGTCAGATCATCGTCCTAGGTGGTCACACTGGCCTCTCCCCATTCCTGCTGGGAGCCTCCTGCATCAGAGCGGTTTTTCATCCCATCTTCAGCGCCTCTTTTAGGAGCCGAGAGTTCTCCAGGGCTCCCTTTCCCATTAAAATTCCTTTCCACAAGACTGCATTTACCAATTCTTTGAGTGTGTTGAAGTCTTCTGGTTTAAGTTCATTAGTCCATTGCTTCTGCTCTCTCCTCTCCTGAAACTCAAGAGCTCTGCTGATTTGTGATCTTTGCCACTCAGATCACCTTCCTCAGCAGCAGCAGCGTCTCATCCAGTTTTCCCACATTAACCAGCAGCAAACCACAAGCCACCAGGTACAGCTGCATATGTCTCATGTCACTGCAGCAAAAAGCTGCTCTTTATCCACAAAACTTCAGGGATAGGCTACACATTGTAATTGCCTCCTAAACACATATCTAGGACAGAGTTTCCAGTGCTGTGGGGTGTACCCTACAGGAGCTACAGGCATCACTTTCCCACGTTCCCTGCTGCACACAGGGATCTGGTTCAAGGTATAAGCTCACTCCAGTTAAAGAAGGATGCTTGTAGCTCTGCAATCAAACTCCTTGTCTCCATGCAATCAGTTCCACTAGGAGCCAGGAACCAGCTCAAACACTTTAGCTCTGTGCTGTTGCCCACTCCCAGTAAGCCCTAGGATGTAACTGACTGGAAAGAGATTAATCTGGGAACTTCAAAGCTGTGTTGGCATCCCCATCCCTGAACCAATGCACTTCTTTCCCCAGTAACAGGCAGTCAGATGTTCAGATGCAGATACTGATTTTGCAGTTCTCATCTTGGCTGCTGAATTTCTCTCTAAAGCCAAGGAAAGTGGCATCAGGAAACCAGTCACACTGAAAGTCACACACATTGTCTTAAGAAAGGGCAACAAAAAAAAACCTCAACAAAATCACAAAAAAACAAGGCATATAAATCTGAAGTGCAGAATTCACAAAAACAAGAAAAAAAGAATTTTTGCCTGGATTTCTCCCAGAAACAGCCACAAAAATTCCCCGTTAGGTTGATAATCAAGAAAATTATCTTTTAGTTCTACCCACATTAGCTTACGTGGTATTTTAAATATGCTATTATTCATGATAATTTTTCACTTCTAATTGCAATATCCTTTCACTTCTTTTACTTCTAAGTGCTAAGCTTACAAGAGCTATTCAAAACTCTTTTCCAGCATCAAATTCTCCCCAATTTAAAGGGCTAGTTCTACTGCATTACCATTACCATTTAACACACACCCTGCTTTTTGTGGTTCTCGGTCTTGCTTTTGCTTTTCTCCACTTATTATTTTCTTTCCTTTCTGCACTTTCTATTTCAGGCTGTCAAGGAGAAAGCAGAGTCCAACTCCCACAATGAAATGCTTCACCTGCGGAGCCTGCTGAGAGTGAAATTGATAAAGAACAGCACCAGCCCAGGCAATTTCACTCACAGCGGGCACTTGCAGGTGAAGCACTACCATAAAATGGAGCAAGGTTACTCGCCTGCTGCCTCCCAGCACAACTCACCAGTTGATAGCTGCTTGTTTCATGACCTTTTCAGTCACCTCCTGCCATGCACCACTTGCTCTGACCCCAGTGTGAGAGCCAGGAATCAGCCATGTAGCCCAGTGTTTGCAGGCAGGGGCTGAGCCTGGGTAAGTGGTCCAAATGTTGAAAACTTGGCTGGAGGCTGGCCTGGCCACAGGACTGCTCAGGCCACTTTCCCACCAGGGGTATCCTTGGGAGGGTATTTGCAGTCCCACCCACCTCTTCAGGTAGTACAACAGTCCCATAGAGCTGTCATCACTGCCTAACAGAACACAGGCAACTCATAGATGTTTCTGTAACATCTCTATAGGTACCAGCCTGATGCCATTTAAGACAACCTATGCATCATTTTAGCTGCTGGTTCCCATGGATCTATTTCAACACGTTTGATCCCAGGGGGTTTTCACTCTCACTGTCACTTCAGCATTGCTTTGCCCCAGTCCCGCTTTCTTCACTATTTGAAAATCTTGTGTATTAAAGAACAATTTCAGTCAGCTCAGGATTTTTTAAATTTTGATAGGAATGTTCCTCAGAGCCTGACAAATACCAGGACTGATGCTTTTCCCAAGACTGGTAAGGAGTAGTCATAAGAGAATTGTGGTGATGCAAAGTAGGGAAACTGGGCTCTGCCATCTACCCCTTTTCTTCAATACTAGGAGTAGGGGATGAAACTCAGAATCTCCAGATTTGAAAAAAAACAAATAAATAAACTTTTCATATGTAATTCATCATGCATTTAACAAGGTAATTACACTATTTCATACCCAAGACCAAAATATTTTGAAATCTAAAAAAGCTTAAGTCTTTCAGGAGAACAGTCATAGTTTCACTTAGATCACATGGCAAACTTAAGAGTTACAACAGATCACCTTTCTCATACTTCAGGGCATAAAATTCCAGGAACAGAAGGGATTATTTAGAAACTCCCTTTCTAAACAGTGCTTCCTATAGAGTGCTATATAGTCCTTGTTACAGACTTGAATAGCTGGCAGTGCCAGACATATGGCAAAGCAATTCCTGCAGCACTGGTGGGGGGAAATCATTGCTACAAATATTCTTTCTATAAATATCCATCATAACATTTACAAAATTCAAGGACCGAAATTAAGTCCTAAGGAGCACAGTGCAAACTCAATGTACTTGTATACCCAGCTCCTAATTTGGAACATAATTCTCAATTGAAATTAGTGGAAAAAACAGGAGTCTCAGAAGGATTAAACTGCCTCGATGCCTTCATGTCTGGATTTCCAGTAGATGCATCTCAAATCAGGTCTGCAGCCTTTACTGTGCTGTTCCAGAAGGCTTCTCACAATCTGAAGTGCAAAATTTACCACCAGGAACTGGCCTAGAGTAAAGATGTTTATCAATGACTGTGGCTGATTACAAGTCTGATTATTGTCATGCCACAGGAGGATACAGGGCAAGGACAGAACATTTCAGAATGTGACCACAGATTAACTGCTAATAAGCAGATGTTCCCTGTGTGTTCCCATTCATGAGCTAGAAACAGATTATAATACTTTTTAAAAATTATTTTTTTCCCAAAAGATCTAGTTTAACTCTTGTCAAAGATCCTGACCAGTCTCTTCTTGGAGGAAAAAAATCTACAGCAAATTCTTCGGTTCCTAGTTGATAAAAATCAGTGACCACTAAGAGCGATTTAAGCTTGAAAACTTAAATAAATCTGTGCATTTAAGTTGACAGTAAAACTATTACTTGACCATACTTGCTGCTGAACAGGTAACCAGCTCAACTGATTTGGGGCTCACAGAGCTATAAAAAGAAAGCATTTCTCTTTGTTTTACCCACAAACATATTACAGATAAGGGTTTTTTCCTTTGCAGTCTCTGTAATTTGTACTGATGTTAACAGCATTATAATTTTACACACTAATTGGTACAGCCTGAACCAGACCCACTCCAAACATGGGAGATGTGAGCCAGGCAGGCAGTAATCTTCCCACACTTCCTTTTGTGCCGGTTTAAAACTCACCAGGGACCTCACAGAAACCTTACCAATAGCAACAGCTGAAATGAGTCATAAACGTAGCTGCTCCCAAGGCCCAGAGTGTGCAGGCTGTTCTGGCTGGTGCCACGTGTCCCCTCTCCCTCCTGGAGGAGTCTGGCTTGTGTTTGCTGTAAGACATCACCATGTCCCTCTTGGCACACTCATTTCTCCAAAGGCTCTGCCTCTTTGTTCAGGCAAAGGAGTCAGCTGAGCTGAATTTAGCTTTAAATATACTGTCATTGTCTCAGCGTTGTCTTTTTAGATGTAATTCATTAGCTGTTTTTACCTGACAGAGCTGCTCTTTGCCTATTTTATTCAGTCAGTCCTTTCCATTTTTAACTTAAAGAGTCAGGCATTGGACTGATTCCATATTTCTAGTAACCTGTGCAACAGAGGGAAAAAGGACATAGGCCTCCATAGCATACCAAAAGCCTGAGGAGTATTTATGTTACATATTAATTTGAAGTTGGTCATAAAATCACAGGAAGTGCTGAATCTAATGCCTGAACAAAGATTAAAAAGGGAAAGAAAAAAAAAAAGGTGCCACAAAACCAGACTTGCAAGTCATCAAAACCAAACAAAATCAGCAATGGCACAACCAGATGAGTTTCTACACACCTTGTGACTATTCAGAATACTGTCTTGTTTACTTAGGTAATGATGTGGCTTCTGTACGAAAGGATACGTTTTTCCTGACAGACTCTGGCTCTACTTGGACCTGAAGGAGAAGCACACCTTTTGTGCCAACAAGCCCTGACAAAGTCTTCACCACTACTTCTCATTTTATAGAAAAATGGCCAACCTACCAGGGTATGGGCTACTTAAAAGCAGGGCATTCCCGCCTAGATATGAATGACAAATATGACATTTGCCACTGTTAGTTTTGGTTGCCTCAGGAGAGAAAAAGAATGCACTTATTTACAAAAATCTGTATTTTAGTTGCTAGGGGAGCTTCGGGTTCCAGGCTGCAAACAATTTATATTAAAGTTTAAAGAAAAAAAGTTGAAATGACAATTAACAGCAAAATGGATATTAATTGTATCCAGTTAGCAGCCTAAACGTTGTGCAACAGAGCATTATTTTGTTCTTCTGGTACTGAAATTGGAAAGGAATTGTCACCTGTAGTGGGGGAAACAACTGTATGCTTGCACCTGCCACAGCAAGGATTATTTGTCTGTTCCACAGCAAGTGGAACAGTCCCACAGCTTGGCTGCTAAGGCACTCAGGCAAAGGAGGGAATATGCTAGAAGCAGGCATTAGACACTGAGCTATAGGATATGAGGGACTTTTGGGACTTTGTTTCTGAAATGAAGAGCTAAACTGTGGGAACTGTGAATCCTCAGATGAAGAAGGCACCCCTTGGAGCTCAGACATGAGCAGTAAAATGTGAGAACCACCACAAGAATAGCAAAAATTATTCACAACATTCTCTCTTATAAAAAGAAGGGGTAACACTTTTCAAGGAGAAGCACTTACTTCCTCAGAAGTTTCCAACTGGTCTATATTCTTATCTTTGTATTTTCTTATGACAATAATTTATCACGAAAAATACACAGAATGTACTTTTGTGTTGGCTTCTGTTGGTTCATTAGCCTCTGAAACAATATTTTTTCTTGCATATTATTTCACAGTCTTGCACAACCTTGAAATTTCTGATGATAAAACCTGTGATACTTGTTCTTCCAGTACTAAAACCACACCCCCTGAACTGTAACCTATGGCTATAAAACTCGTAGCAGGGACAATCAAGAAGAGAAAGTATCAAGCAAGTTCCCACTGAATGTCTCATTAAATTAGAGAAGATGTGGTTTGCCTATCAACTGGATCTCAAGGACCATGGACATTCCTGGGATTGTAACCGATGGTTATAATTGCTCCAAAATAACACAGCCTACAAACTGTTTTTCCACATCACCTTTGCAGAGCGGTGAGGAGGGAGCATCATAGCATATGGCACCACATTCACAGAAATGCTGTTTGGACCAACTGGCAGAGCACTCCTCAAAATAGCTCTCAGTCAGCAGGTTTTGCAGTCACGAAGGCAAAGCAAGAGGAGAGATATTTAAGCAGATCACAAAGCATTTGTGCACACACCGCAACTCCTACTCATGGTGCAGCCTTCGGAGTGTTCTCAAGGAAGAGGAGGATTAGACGGGCAAAGGCTATTAAATATTCTCTCATGCAAAGGAATGGAATTAGGCCCACAAAAGTAATTTGCTTGGAATATTAACCTGGGAAATGGGAGATATGTTTGAACTCCCTTGTGGCAGAAAAGAAACTGAACTTGGGTCATTTACAACCTGATTATCCTAACCATGAGTAATTTTAAATAAAAAGAGAGAACTGGGATTTCTTCTCCAGCTGTGCTTGTCATAAGGCTTGATCTTATAATTATGCTCTTAGGATATCTACAGAATGAGACAAGTAGGAATTGGAATGAGAAGGGTAGACGAAAAACTTGTATTTTAAATATATGAAGAGTTCTAAAATATCTAATGTATATGCTATAAATTAACTTGCATTCATCTAAAACTTGAAGAATGGTTTGTGTTATGTTGAAAATTCATAAAAATCTGTTAAAATAGCCTTACTTAAAGGACTATGTTATGTGGTCTAGGTGCTTAGATGCTCAGCCCTACATCTGGTCAGATGCTGTGTGAATTGACCCACCTGAAGCTTCACCCTGCCCTAGACAGGTTGGCTACTGTAGGATTGTGTAATCAACAAATGTGTCTTCTGAGCCCTGTCATAAATTGCAAAAATGAAATAAAAGATGTTGTGAGAACCAAGGCAATTAGTGGAAATGCTGCAGCATTTACAAAAATAGTTTTTCATGAGAGGGTGTTTGGAGTTTCTGAAGCTGCATAACCCAAACTGATTGAATCCTTTAGGAAGTAGGGAAAGGTAAAATGATAATCTGAGCAATGTCCTCTCCTACATTATCAAAACAGATTTTTTATGTCTGCCCCTCTTATAGGGTGGGGGTTTTTTGGTGGGGATTTTTTTCAGTAGATTTTTGTCAGCTATGTGACAGCAGCTATCCGTGATGTGGAGGGAATGGGGACACAGATTGTTCTGAACGCTCAGCTGCAATGGACAGCCACCACAGCCAACATCTGTCTGCCTGTCTGTCTGTCTGCCTGCCTGCTCCTCCCCAGCTCCACTCAGCCAGCAGTATGTCTCACCCTGAGAATTCAGTTTGAAAACCATGAAGAGTTGTCCACCCATGAGAATTAAAAAACTGAAAACCCATTAGAATTAAGAAGAGCAAAACCAGACAGGGATGTTGTTTGCTCTGGGTCTGGTATGGGCAGCATCAGGCCATGGTCACATGACACCTGAGTCTGGAGGCCATCCTGCCCCCTTGACCACCCAGCCTTCAGGGGTGATTGCTCCCTGCCTAGCTATGTCCATCATTAATTCCCCACAAGAGCTCATGGGAAGAGAAGTGAAGAATAAAGACTGGATTTCCTATTTCAAAGAGATTATATTTTGCATGAAATTTTGCATATTTTTGTTAAAAAAAAAGCCTCGCTCCCCCCCTTCCAATGACAACCATCTAGGAGAAGCTCCTGTTTTGTTTCAGTGCTTCGAAATTTACATTCTAATAACCCCTTCCTCACTTAGGAACTCTTGAACTGAAAGCTATTGGGAATTCAAGGGTGTTGGTAAGAGGGACTAGGCATGGCAGTTCCCTCCTCCCAGTGAAAGCCTTGAGAATTAAGAAAAACCACAGAAAAAGAAACAGAAAAAATTTAGTTTAAAAACAAGTTATAATTTATTTTTACAAAGACAAAATTTATTTTTTAAAAAACCAAGGACTGCAGGACAGGCATGAAGCTGGTGCAGTCTGACCAGGGTTGGTGGACCCAGGCTTTGCTAGGATTGACTGCCCAGGTGCAGGGGTCTCAAATGGCAGCTGAGCACCATTCCTATCTATCATCTGTGGACATCACAGGATCACTGAATGGGACAGGTTGGAATGGACCACGGTGGGACATCTGGTCCAACCTCCCTGCTCAGGCAGGATCATCCCAGAGCACACGGCACAGGATTGTGCTCAGATGGTTCTTGGGTATCTCCAGTGAGGGAGACTCCACAGCCTCTCTGGGCAGTCTGTTCCAGTGCTTGGTCACCTGCACAGTAACGAAATTCATGCTCACGTTCAGGTGGAATTTCCTGTGCATCCGTCTCTGTCCGATTCCTCTCGTCCTATTGCTCGGCACCGCCGAGCAGAGTCTGGCTCCATCCCTTTGGCAGCCTCCCTTTAACACTGATAAACACTGATGAGGTCCCGTCTCAGTCATCTCTTCCCGAGGTTGAACAGGCCCAGCTGTCTCAGCCTGTCTGGTAACACCGGTTCCTTGATCATCTTTGTCACCCTCCGCCGGACCCACTCCAGGAGCTCCTGTCTCTCTCGTGCTGAGGAGCCCAGAACCGGACACAGCACCGGGGCTGAAGAGAAGGGCAGGATCACCGCGCCCGCCCCGCTAGCAAGGCTCCTCCTCACGCATTCCCGGTGCGGCGCTGCCGGCGGGACGGAGCCGCGCTCGCGCTGCCGTGGCAACGGGGGCGCGAGACACCCCGGAAGCGAACGCGCGCGCCGGCCCCGCCCCCCCGGCGCTCGGTCAGGCGGCCCC
>VZTT01040245.1:322247-339958 GCA_013400855.1 Buphagus erythrorhynchus | reverse complement strand
GGGCGCGGGGGGCGAGAGACGGAGCCGCGACCCCGCTGCCGCCCAGCGACCCCGGCCCCGCCGGCACAGCCCCGCCGACCCCCGGGCCGACATGGCTCTGCGGCGCCTTCTCTTCTTCGCTGCCGCGCTGGCGGCGGCCGCTGTGCCCGCCGCCGCCTTCTACCTGCCGGGCCTGGCGCCCGTCAACTTCTGCGAGGCCGGCAAGGAGAAGCCCGAGTGCAAGGTGAGCCCGGGGGGCGCTGAGGGGAGGCCCCTGAGGCCGCCCGGGTGCGGCGGGGCCTGTGTGTTGTCCCCTGCGGGGCTGTGTAGCAGGGTTTGTCCGGAGGGCTTGGAGCCGCCTCGCTGTGCCGTACCGAGGCTCCCCGGCGGCGCGGGGGCTGTGCCTGCGGGGACTCGGAGCGTGGAGCGGTCCACGCTGTGCTCAGGTTGCTCACAGAATTGTTACAGTTTTAAGGGACCGCTGGAGATCATCTGGTCCAACCCCCCTGCCGAGGCAGGGTCGCCAGGAGTAGGTGACACAGGAACGCGTATGGAATGTCTGCAGAGGGGGAGACTCCGTGACCCTTTGGGCGGTCTATTCTAGTGCTCTGCCACCCTCAGTGTAAAGAAGTTCTTCCTCGTGTTGAGGGGTAACTTATCGTGTTTGAGTTTATGGCTATTGCTCCTTGAAAAGGAAATTGGTGGGACAGAGGACCCAGGGGAGTGGCAGAGGTGCTTGCCTGGCTCAGCTCCGGCCTGGCTGGGAGGTGACCACGATCCCTCCGAGGGAAGGAGGGAGCTGTCGACTCATCCTGTGAGTTACGGCCACGTCGAGGAAGTAGGAAGCTCCGGCCGGTTATCTCTTGCGCCCTTTCAAATCCCTGCAGAAAAGCTGCTGCAAGTAAGGATGGCAGGTAACAGGTCATGCCGAGGGGTGTGTGTGTGATTCTTGGTAGGAGCGAGCAGCTGGTGGCTGGAGCAGATATCAAAGTAAGCATCCAGAAACACTTTCCTTGCTGTTTCTTCCTGGCTGCAGGAACCTGAAGTGCAGGGGCTTCTAGGCCTTGTGTCAAGTGAAGCTTAAACTTGCCTTCATGCCTGCAGAAGTGACTAGAAAAGTTCACATGACCAAATAACTCATTTGTAAGGATGTTGGTGGGGAGCATTCATGTAAATCTCCTCTGATGAAAAATCCTCTTTGCTCCTTTGGGGCACCTTTTGAAGTTGTTTCCTGCTGCTGTGATGGAAATTACAGCAGACTGTGCTTTAATACTCAAATGAGAAAGTTCAAGACCAATCAGTTTTATGATCCATGGTCTTACTTGTCTTGTACTTTCTGAGATCTCAGCTTCTGCATTGCATGAAACACTGGTTCATAATTCTTCAGAATAAGAGCCTGCTTAAACTGTATGCTTTTGGTAAATACCATGTGCTGACTTTATCCTTCTGCTGTCCTTAATCAGCAGAGCCGGGAATAAGCCATGCACATAATGAAGACTCTTCAGTTGTGGTAGTAAAATATCCTGTGGACATTCTTTATAGGACCACAGAAATGGTGTTTGGAAGTGACCTCAGCAGGTCACATACTGCAGCCTCATGAGTATGGAGCATGACAGGACAGAAAGCACCACTGTTGTCAACACTATTTCAACTCAGCTCTACCTTTAAGCAAGCTTTGGAAACATCCAAGCATAGAGTATCCATCTCCTCCCTGGGTGACCTGTTAAAGTGCTGCACCACCCTCTTAAGGAATGGGGTTTTTTTCAAATACAGGCTAAAGCTTTCAAGCTGCAGTTTGTGCTTTTTCACAACATGCCTGAAAAACATTGCTATGTTTGGATTATTCCTGTTTTAAGCTTGTAGAAGAAAGATTTATTTTTTTAAATCAGGTGGACCACATGGCCTACTATCTTTTGTAACCAACCTGAGACGCTTTCTCAGATGTCTGCATTTTTATTCCTCATATAAGACATACAAAATGTTTGTCTTCTCCTGAGAATTTATCATTTAATAAATGTAAAGTGAGGTACTTGGGTAACGCAAATGTACCACCAGCAGGCAGCTGAACACCTCAACAGCTGTACTAGTGCAAAAATTCCTTCTGCAATTAGCCACCTCTTATCAATTTCCATATTAGACAAAGGTATATGGAGAAGTCTAAAGCACTTTTCACATCTAATTCTCTCGAAGTAGTTTGCAGCTGACTGTACTCTGGTCTGTGGTAAGGAGAAACAATATATGATGAGATTATTGCTGTATCATATTTATGTAAGTGGATAAAATTAAGCTTCCTTGGACAGGCTTCATTTTTTACATTTCTCACAGATTTCTTGCAGTTACCACTGTTAATTGCAATGTCAGTAATAGTGAATTTTCCTCTGCCTGAGGATTTTGATCTACATGCCAGATCTCCATACCTACTGCCTGTTATGATCCCTGTGATCTCCCGTCCTGTGTTGGTGAGACGGGATGAGATGTTGTTAATGGGGCGTGTAGCTAAGAGCAATGAGACCCATGGCTTTCCCCCTTCTGCCAAGTTTCCTGATAATCTGCTTGGGCAAACTCAGTTTGGCTGCTGCTTCTGGTTTTGGTTGGAATATCACCAGAAACGGAATGGGATCTATGCAGACTTAAATAGTAATTCTTTCCTGAAGATTAAGAATCAATTCTCAGTTTTTAAAAATACTGATCGCTTCAAAAGGGATTTGGTGTTGTATGGGAAATGGTTTATCAAATATGCTGATCTACAGTAATGCATATAACTCTTAGGAAAAATTGCAGCATTCACATAAGTGTCCTCCAATGAAAAGTAGCTGATTTAAGGCCATGGTTCTGTGGCCAGATGAGGCAGTCTAATTCCCTGCTGCTGAGAGTGAGAGATTTCATTCCTGTCTTCCCCTGGGCAATGTGTTTGTGTCCTCTGCATTGACCCAGCTGTGTTACTTGTTCTTTTGAGCTTAACATGGCAGAAAACTATCCAACTTTTTACCAGTCTAGTTTCCTGCCGGGTTAGGGAGTTGAAGTGGCTTACAGAATTATGGCAAGCATGCACTCCCCAGAGGTGAGCAGCAGGTCTGCATGGCTTAGGGCAGGGGAAAGATGACTCTCAAGGTGTGTCTTCACTTAGTGGGTCATGCTAACAGTTCACAGAACTTCCTGTGTCTCCCAGGACTCCATCCTGACTTGCACATGGACAGCTAAAGTATGTCAGTAAAACACAGTACCCAACTGAAGTATCTGAGCTACAGATACATGTGAACATTTCCGTATTTTCTTTTCCTCCAGAATTTCTTGGTTTGGCTAAACTTGAGTGAATTTTCGTAGGGAGGAAATGCTCTTCTGGTAAGAAAATAGATGGCTTGCTCTTAAAAGGGAGAGGGCTTGTTCTTGAGGGCATTCACCTTTGTTTTGCTCTTCAGCTCTTGTCTGATTACACAGTAAGACAGCTCAGTTTGTGTTGTGGTTTAACTCTAGCTGGCAACTAAGAGCCACACAGCTTCTTGTTCCCTGCTGACCCCAGTGAGATGGTGAGGAGAATTGGGGGGAAGAGTAACTTGTGGGTTGAAATAAGAAGAGTTTAATTGAAATAAGTAAATATACTCATACTGCTAATAATAGTAACAATAGTCATAATAACAATTTTTAATGAAAAGGAGAGAGAGAGGAGAATAAAACCCCGGCAAAACAAGTTGCACAGTACAATTGGTCACCACCCACTGATGTATGCCCAGCCCATCCCAGAGCAGTGATTGTCCCCTTCCAGCCAACTCTCCCAGTTTATATACTGAGTATGGCATTCCACGGTATGGAGTGGCCCTTTGGCCAGTTCAGATCAGTTTCTCTTGGCCATGCTCCCTCCCAGCTTCTTGTGCACCTCCGTGCTGGCAGAACATGGGAAACTGAAAAGTCCTTGACTCAGGGTAAGCACTATCTAGCCACAACTTAAAGCTTCAGTGTGTTATCACACTGAATACAAAACACAGCACTGTACCAGCTACTAGGAAGAAAATTATATCCCAGCCAAAGTGAGGACAACCTGCTGTGATACTAAGAACTGCTCTTTAAATTTTTTTGGTAAGTCTTTTGCTGTTTAAGACCATTGGATTGGTTTACCATTGGTGCAAGCAGACAACTGCCAAAAGCAGTGTAAGGCAAACACTTGAAATTTATTAGAACTGCAAGACTAGAATAAGGGATGGGATTTTTAAGACTAAGAGGGAAGAGTGAGAGATCTCTCCCTTTCCGTAGAAGCGGGCTAGCCCGTCTGTAATTAATGTATGTAGACCAAACTAGTCTGAAACCACAGTAGACTGAATTTCAGGTTCTTACTCAACAGTTGATAAGAGTTACTGAAAAACTTTTATAGGAAGGTAAATGTGGGTATCCTTGCCTTCTCTTTGAAAAGAGATTATGTTCAAAATTAAAATGTTATATCAGTCTCAATACATTGTTGAAATTATCATAGTTCAGTTTTTAGCTACTACACAGATTAAATTGTGGAGCATCTTAATTACAGGGAGAAGTACTGGTCTCATCTGCACTTCTTTTCATGTTCTTCTAAGACTTTTATTACGCTAAAGTTGTGGTGATGACTAATATGACTCTAACTTGGTACATTAAACACTGGCAACTGTGCTAAGGATATTATTTTTGTGCATGATTTCCTGCTATGTTATAGTTGGAATGGTTATGTTAGCCTTTAAGTGTTTTTGTCACGTGGTCACTGCATTTGTGATGGTTAGATAGTGCTGTACTTATGCTCTCAGCTGATATACTTCATTATACATCAAGATATATGATTATACAAATCTTATATTTTCTTCTTTCCTTAACCTTATTCAAACAAATCTATTTTTACATATCTATGGGAATCGAAAAAGTGCTTTAAGTATAACTGCTGATTATCTCTGCTCTTTCAGTCTGGAATCGAGCTGTTTGTGAACAGACTTGACTCAGTAGAGTCTGTCCTCCCCTATGAATACACTGCGTAAGTATATTAAGCTGTTTGTGCCATTTTAATTGTCAGTTTTTCCAAAAGGATGGATTTAATTTACCTAAAAGTATTATCGACATCTTGTTACAGCAGTGTGCCACTGAGGCATGGCTATTTATTTTGCTAACATAAGTTTACAAATACAGAATTTTCAATGAGCAGATGGATGCCTACATTGCTTCCTTTGTCTCAGTTGTCTTTGCTTATATTTCAGTGCATGGATTCATAGGCCCTCATGAAGGTTGAATCACTGTTGTAGTGTAACTTAAGGTTAAAATATGTGTGTATAAATATATTATACTTTACTGCATTAGTTGTCAGTGTAGATCAAAGTATTACCTCTGTCTTTAGTAGCCGATGCCAGATGAGTTAAAGTGGTAATGAGGTGCGAACATCCCATCAATTATCTTAATGAGGTGTTACATGTTTTCTTTGTACACATCATAGGAGTGCACAAAATGTATCAATGCCTGGTACAACTATATAAAGTTTTTGCTGTAAAGAATATTTTGACTGTTAATATTGAAGAGCTTAAGCACCAGTTATGTCTACACTTTAAGGAACACAAATGTGATATATTTAAAAATAGACTGGAAAAACAGATGCAGATGTTATGTCTGGAAAAACATGGAGGATGCGCTAGTAAATGTGTTGGTGAATAAAACTGTAATAACCTGTTTAATAGTGTTTGTTGTAAGGTAGCTGTCTCTGTGTTATTGTATTTTATTGTATTGTGTTGTATTTTTTTATTATTATTTTATTTCATTTTCCTTCAAATTTCAGAATCTGGCCTGCATGCTTTTTTCTCAGTCATTATTAAACTCTAGATGAAGATTTAATTCTTGTCTAAAATCCCTGTTCAAATAGGAAACTTCTAATTACTCAAAGAAACTTATCCTACAATGTTCTGAAATAGCTGATGAAGAGATTTGATTGTTGGTTCTGTTTCATCTGGTTTATTTTCAAACTGGGATAGTGATTTTCACACTTCACAGATTAAATTAAGAAACTGTTGTCTACAGGGAAAGCTGTATAGTTCCTTTACTTGTGATGAGCAGGTTGATTTGGGGACATTATTTGCAGCTGAAAATAACTTATTCATTTTTGTTTCTTTTCTCTAATTCAGGTTTGACTTTTGTCAAGCAGAAGGAAAGAAGCGTCCATCTGAAAACCTTGGCCAAGTCTTGTTCGGAGAGAGGATAGAACCATCTCCTTACAGGGTTTGTTCTCTGACAGGGGGCGTGCATTCAAATGTAACCAAAGGAGATCAGAATCTTGAAGATGATTTTCACAAGGGCTTTATCTGAGAAAGCTTCAGCATCTGCAATTCCACACGATAGAAATCTGTCAGTTTAACCTAATTGTAACTGTGTGCTTTGCATCGTGGAGCTGTAGCCTGAAATGCTGTGTAGGTTATCCTCTCTCTTTGTGATCTGACAAAACCTGATTATTGCTGCTCAGCACTCTTGTTTCTTGGAACCAGATCTGAAAATATTGCAGCCATAAAATGGAAGGATTATAAATGGTGTTAGCTTGCTGGTCTTCTCTGGTGACTGAAGCTCTCACATTCTCTCCTACAGAGGTAGTAGGAGAGAAATTATCAGTTGAAGCTGCCTGTGACAGCATGGCTGCTGTGAGGTCAAATGACTTATCTGGTAAATCATGGCAGAAAACGTGTTTTAGTCAGTAACAAGCTCTTGCCATAGGGCTCCTACAATGAGTACAGGAGGGGTTTATAGCACCCACCAGTATAAAAACCTCCTCTCGAGGGTTAGTGTACCTAGTCTCAGTAATTTGTTAGGTGTTTTCTTTATAATAGTGTAGGCAATAAAATGTATAGGAGAAATGTTATGTACTGAAATAAGACAGTTTGTTATAACCTTTTTGCTCATGAGTCTTTCATTTTTCTTAGTTCACATTCAACAAGAAGGAGACATGTAAATCTGTTTGTACAAAAACATATGATACCACAAAGCCAGAAGATAAACAGAAATTAGACTTTTTGAAAAAAAGTATGCTACTGAATTACCAACATCACTGGTAAGTTGGTATCAAAAGTCACAGATTGGTTAGTGTAGTATGTTAGTGATAATTTAGTTTATACTTTTGTATTTGCAAGTTAATACAGATGGAACATTAGATATATGTACTTAATTTCTTCCCCTTCTGTTTTTGCATAAGATGTTATATTATTTGTTGTCTTCATTAAAAAAATGCCTTCACTTGAAGGATAAGCACTAGGAGCAATGGAAATGAATCTGTTTCTAAACACAAAGCTTTGTGCTTACTGTAAAATACTGCTGCATTTTTTCACCTGTAAATGTAGAAGTTAATTCTGCCTTAGCTTGAGAAGTCTTACAGGACCTTTATTCTGTTGCTGTGTTGTCTTTGTTTTCTTCAAGAGCCCTTGCACTCACCTTCAAATGCTGTGTACAGGAGACAGAATCAACAGTTCTGAGACTTTTATGCAGTGTTTGTTTCTCATCTATGGATGTGGAAGGGAAAGGTCGCCAATGAAAACTAATTAATGAAATAATTTTGGAGAATGCCTAAGTGCTTGGTCCTTTCCTATTCTCTGAGTCTCTCTGTAACCATCTGATTGACCATGGAGCATGCTGGGGCTCTGTTTCAGCTCAGGCATTGAATCCTTGTCCAGTGGGCAGTAAGAGTGGGGCAAGGCTGAATATGTGTGATGAATCTCAGGCAGATTTTCAGTTTCCCAACACTGCACCCACATCCAACAGCTATGAAATGTTTATCAGCAGGCTCATTCTTGACACTGGAAATACGCAGCCACATCATTAGTGTTTATTTACTGCTTGATGTGTTGGCATGCTCTGCCAACAGCAGCTTTCAGGTGCAAGAATAGAAGGAACAACTTGGGCATGAGTTCCTGAGGCATATCTTTGCAAGGAATGCATGAGCATCATTAACCTATGATGTCACTCATAGGTATGCTCTAATTCCAGATATGGGCCTCCTGCTTTATGGGAACAAACGTGTTGGTCTTCATCTAATTGGATTTAAACTTTTTGGGTATTTTAGTAAAAATGCACATTGAGTGTTGCCATTGTCATTAACTGTTTTTCTGAAATGTCACATTCCCTTCCTTCAATTTTGAAACAGTTGGAAAGGCAACAAGTGCATTTTATACTGCTTTCAGGAACTGATATGGGATATCCCTTTGTGGGAGGTAAACTGTGGTTCACTGACGTAAATATTTCTGGGAACCTCTTGAAAATGAGTGTAATTGTGAATTTGATGGGTTATGTCAGAAGGATTCACAGGCAATAGTCATATATTCAGGTAGGTGAACAAGGAAGCCATAAAGAAACTCTGAAATGTACAGCTACTTTTGCAGGGATTTGAAGTGTATATGCCTAATGCCAAAATAAGTGGAGCTTCAAACATGCTGGACTTGATTATATTCCTCTTAAATACTGCATATATTTGTAATATTTGCACCACTCTGAATTTCAGTAATGCATGTGAGTCTGGCATAAAAGACTCAGCTATAAAAGGTTGTGTATATTTTGGTGTGTAAATTAACAATAGCTTCCCAAGGCTATGAGGCTTGAAAGAATTTTTTTTTTTTTTTAGGAAAGCCCATAACTTAAGCTGATAGAAGCTGAAACAGAACTGTGTAAAACTAATCATACAAAGAAATACTTCAGACTGATTTGGGGTTTTTTCCCCTGTAGATTAAATTGTTTTAAAAATATACTTAGTATATTCAAGTATACTTTTTTTTTTTTAAACCAGTGTACCTAACTTGATAGGACTGTTGAGATTTAAGTAAGATATAATTCTGGTTTTCAGAATTATTTCAGAAACTTCCCTTGAAATGTAGATTATTTCTTAGTTCTTTTAATGACATTTTTACAATTTTTTATTGCTCTGACCACTGCCCTAAAACTTTAGAACCACTAAAAAAATCCCTGGTTATGTCTGTTAGTCCTCCTTAGCCACAGCTTTACAAAGTGGAAGTAGCTGGATTTTGTGATTAATGATGCAAGCTCCAGGAGTATAGTACAGAGGTATATTGTACAGGGATCAACAAGGTAGCGTAAGTGAGGATTCAGTAGAGGGTTATTATCCAGCTTCAATTTATCATGAAATTCCTGGGGAACACAGATGGTGCAAAGTACTTTTAAGGTTTCAAAAGGCACTTAATAAGATTAGGAATTGACATACTGAATTGGACTCAACAGCTATACTGATATCTTGCCTGACAATGTTCATCACCAGATGTTCTTGAGAGACATATAAGAACACTGTTGAATAGCGTATTTGCTCCACATGTATAATCTCTTCAAGTCATTTTAAATTTTAAGATTAGCTGTGAAAAATGATTTGCTACTTAAACTATCAATTTGTTCCGCCATTCCCACTTGAAGGCAGCTCAGTATGCCTTTGCTGCATAGATGCAGAAGAATCCAAATCCTTTATCCAAACCAAACTTACTTGCAATATGTTAATGTTGCCTTGTTTTGATTAGGAGATGAAAACACTAACAAAAGCAAGCAATCTCTCTAGCATATGTTACGGAGATAAAATTTCAAATATACAAGGACAGGATTGTTTGTGTTGGAAAAGACCTCTAAGATCATTGAGCCCAACCATGTGGTGGGTTGACCCTGGATGGACACCAGGTGCCCACCAAAGCTGCTTTGTCACTTCCCTTCTCAAGTGGACAGGGGAGGGAAAATGTAGCAAAAGGGTCAAGATAAGGGTAGGGAGAGATCACTCATCAACCACTGTCATGGGCAAAACAGACTCAAATTGGGGAATTTAGTTTAATTTATTACCAGTCAAATCAGAGAAGGATAATGGGAAATAAACCCAAATCTTAAAACTCCTCCCCATCCCTCCCTTCTTCCCAGGCTCAAATTCATTTCCAGTTTTCACCACCTCCTCCCCACAGGGGCACAGGGAATGGGGATTGTGGTCAGTTCATCACAGATTGTCTCTGCCACTCCTTCTTTCTCAGGGTCAGGACTCTACACACTCTGCCCTTGCTCCAATGTGGGGTTGCTCCCATGGAAGAACTTCTAATGAATATCCCCAATGCAAGTCCTTTCCATGGGCTGCATCTCTTCAGGAACTGCTCCAGTGTGGATCCCTTCTATGGGGTGCAGTCCTTCAAGAAGAGGCTGCTCCAGCCTGGGTCTCCCGTGGGTTTCCAAGTCCTGGCGCACCTGCTGCACAGTGGGCTCATCTTTCCATGGAGCCACAGGTCTTGCCAGGAGCCTGCTCCAGTGTGGGTTTCCCATGGGATCACAGCCTCCTTCAGGGCATATCTACCTGCTCTGATGTGGGGTCCTCCATGGGCTGCAAGGGAGCAGACTCACCATGGGCTGCACCACAGGCTGCTAGGGAATCTCTGCTCCTGTGCCTCAAGCATTTCTTCCACCCCCCTTCTCCACTGACCTTGGTGTCTGCAAAGTTGCACATATTCCCACTCCTCTCTCCAGCTGCGGATGCTGTTGTGAAGGGGTTTTTCTCCCTTTCCTAAATCTGTTTCCTAGAAGTGCTGCCTCTCGTCACTTAACGGCCTTGGCCAGCAGGGAGTCTGTGTTGGAGCCAGCTGGCACTGGCTCTCTCAGACATGGGAGTTCTTACAAAAACTTCTATACCCCCCTGCCAACCAAACCTTGCCACAAACCAAATACAGACATTAACCTAACACTACAATTCCATCACTAAACCATGTCCCTAAGTGCCATATCTAGTCTTTTAAATGCTTCCAAGGTTGATGACTCCATCACTGCCCTGGACAACCTGTTCCAATGCCTGACCACCCTTTCTGTGAAGAATTATTTTCTAATATCCAACCTGAACCTTCCCTGCACAACTTGGGGCCATTT
Source organism: Buphagus erythrorhynchus (assembly GCA_013400855.1). Classification (NCBI taxonomy): domain Eukaryota; kingdom Metazoa; phylum Chordata; class Aves; order Passeriformes; family Sturnidae; genus Buphagus; species Buphagus erythrorhynchus. The sequence continues at coordinate 329,119 of VZTT01040245.1, read as the reverse complement.
CTTCTTTCCTATTGCTAGTTGCCTGGGAAAAGTGGCTGACCTCTCCCTTGAACATCTGTCAGGTATTTGAAGATAGCAATAAGGTCTCTCTTGAGCCTCCTCTTCCCCAGACTAAACAACCTGAGCTCCCTCAGTCACTCATTATAAGGCCCTTCCCCAGTTCTGTTGCCCTTCTCTGGATATGTTCTAGCACCTCAGTGCCTTTCTAGTAGTGAGTGGCCCAGAACTGGGCACTAGATTTGAGGTGCAGCCGCCCCAGTGCTGAGTACAGGGGGACAATCCCTGCCCTGGTTCTGCTGGCCACACTATTGCTGATACAGGCCAGAATGACACTAGCCTTCTTGGCCACTTGAGCTCACTGCTGGCTCATGTTTGACGTCTCTGGACCAGCACCCCAGGTCCTTTTCTGCCAGGCAGAAAAGCACTCTTGCCCCAGCCTGGAGTGTTGCATGAGGCTGTTGTGAAACACGTGCAGAACCCAGCACTTGGCCTTGTTGAACCTTATGCCATTGGCCTCACATAATATGATCAAAGTGTAATGAATCTAAATCTGGAATAGCTCCTAATTTGCAACTTCATTGTACCCTGTAGTAGCATGGTGAAGTGAGTAGGAATTGATTGGTGCTGCTGCTGCTCGCAGCTGCGATAGCCTTTGGAATCTCCTGAAAACCTGGCAACTCTTTTTTTTGTAGGGCCTGTCTCACCTTTTCTATTGTGTCAATATAAACCAGGAATACTGCAGTTTATTTCTGCTGGGTAGCTACTGGTAGGGATTATATAGCTCTCTCCATGTTGCTTGGGTAAAGGCAGAACATAACTCTCTTTTCTCCCATGTCTGCTGATGTGCTTTGAAAAGTAGTGCTAATATAGAGGCTGTTCCAATATGCAGCAGATTAAATAGTGCTTTGTTTTTGTTATCTGAAGTCATAATTCCTGTGTTTAATTAAGTATTTTAAAGTATCTTTAAGACACATAATTGTAAAGACATTCAGTAGCTTGGTAAGTTGTACAAAATTGTGTTAGCTTTCAGTGGGATGTCTTTTTTTAGTTTAGTGATGCACAAAATGTGGCAGTTGTCTAATGTCTTCATATATGAAGTTAATACACCTTTGAAAATATACCTTGGGTAGTTAATGCTGGCAGATACTGAATTTTAAGTCTTCTTTACATGACGTATTTTGGGGATTTATCTTCTAGCTAGTCAAAACACTTCATAAAACCTAAATTGGTTTAGGGTCTTCTAGTAGTTCCTTTTAGGAAGGGATCCTTTCTTTATGTTTTAAAGTATGTTTTTGGCTTTGACATTTGTACTGTTAGTTGCATGTTAGATCCGATTTGTGTCTTGCTGTCTTTTAACTTTCTGCAACTCATCATGGAAGTGTGCACTTCCACAAATTTTTTGTTGAAACTGACCTATAAACCCCCTGATTTTAGGTAATATGAGTATAAATCTTGTGAGGCAATAATATAAAAGCAGCAGATTTGAAAGTTATTATTTCCCTAGTTGTTTGGTGGCGTACAATTTTTTGGTAATGCAAATCATCTAATTAAAATGTTGCATACTCTTTGGGAGCTATAAATGAGGTTAATAATTAGGAATTCATTTAAATAGCAAAAGAAAAAAGTGCCGTGAAAAATGTATTTTGCAATGGAAGAGCAATGAGGAAGCTGGAGAATTAATAATATGTGATGTAGGCTTTGTTTTTTAATTTTGCGTTTTGTCTTAAACTTGAAATTGTCAATTTTAGCTAGTTTAGCAAATGTGATGATTTTGGCCATTTTTTGAAAACAAAATAATAAGTTAAATTGTTATGACTTTAGATTGGGCGAGTTTTCAGCTTTGGGCTGTTTTTGTAAGGGAACTTCATGAAGCAGTGCAGTGAATAGAGGGGTTTCAGTTGAAGAGCTACATGCCTGTAACTCGTTTGGAACTTGGATTGACAATCGGTGCAATTCCATGGGTAGTGTTATTCTTGTAGTTAATAGTCCAGTAACAAATGTGGCAAAGTTAGATTAATATTAATGTGGTTTTGTTTCCATTACACTGTGTATTTTGAAAAATTGTGAAATGTCACTATGTCATTTACAGGATTGTGGACAACATGCCTGTGACGTGGTGTTATGATGTGGAAGATGGCCAGAGGTTCTGTAATCCTGGTTTTCCTATTGGCTGTTATATTACAGAAGATGGCCGTCCAAAAGATGCCTGTGTTATTAATGTATGTTTATGCAACTATATATTTTCTAATATCCGCTTTTTACTAATTTAGAGACTAGCATTTCTCCTGTGTCAGTTTCTATGGTGAGTCCTTGCTATTTTAAGAACCCACGTTGCCTAAAAATGGGCAAGTGTTTTGTTCTGCAAGTACCTCAATTTGAAAGCCCAATCTAAGCCTAAGAACCTTGTCTCTTATGCTGCATAGTACAGAAGGGCTCTAAAAGATCAAGGGATGAACATGCATAGCATTTAGTACATGTGGAGGGTGAAGGTGAAGGAAAGCATCTCATCCTTCATTGCCTAAGAAATTGAAACATTTGGAGGCTTGAACTTTACATTCTTGTGGGATAGAAGTGTTTTAATAGAAGCAGATTTGCATAGGTGTGTTTGTACCTCTGCATACTTTTTGAAGGTTTTCTTTCCCTAAAACTGGGAGCTGGTGGAAAAAGATGTAAGATTTCTGCATGAGCAAAGATTCTCTTGGATAGATGATACAGTGGTGGAGTTCCAGATAAGTGAAGGCATTATGGAGATAAGAATACAACAGAAAGTCCAGGAAGTCTTTAGACTACCACAGACCTCTTCCATGGCAAGATTGCTGAGAACTTGGAATAGATTTTTGAGTTTTTTCAAAGTGGTTGGTTTTACTTAATAGATCTTACCAAAGATAACAGTTTCTGTGGTTGCCAGTTTTGTTTAATTGCCTCCATAATGAGTTGGTTTCAGGGGCTCCATATGAATGGATGCATTTATGATCAAATGTGTAGTCTGGCAATATTATTTTAATCTTATTTTAATACTTGCTTTTAATAAAAGAAAAATAACCTTTGAAGGGGTAACTAATGTACTGTAGAAGAACACTTAATTTATGTAACTATTCTTAGAATGTTTCATTTATGTAACTATTCTTATAATTGGGGATGCTCTATAGAAAGGGTGAGGATAGAGCCCTTAAGAGGTACTAACTGAACTCAGTAGACATAGCTGTTAAATTACTTGAGAGTTTAACAACCTCTTTAACTGACTAAATTCCAAGGTGATGTTTCTCTTCATCTGAGGTTTGCATTCAGCATTCTTGGCTGCTGCTTGCTGTTCATCCTTGTGCATCTTTGGTTTCAAAGGTGGTTCTGTCACAAGGAGCATTTATTTGCATTGTTTGTCTTGGGAGGTTCTGTTTAATTTCTGAAAAATATACTCATTGTTTTAAAATAGCTGATGTTTATGAAATGTTTCTGATAACAAAAGTTGTCACACAGTTATCTATTCAGTTTGCTACTTAAAATAGGACATCTTCAGTTAGAGAAATTTATTAATATATATATATAATACTTTAATTTTTCTACTTTTCAATTGTACTAGACTGTTTTTAGCATTAACTTTTCTAACTTGTGTTTTTAATGCAAGAAGGCACTTACTGTCTTTATAATTCCCAGTATCTCACATTCATATTTTAGGAGAAATTCTTGACAGAAAAACTGTATACAGTCTAAAATTCTGTTATGCAGGCTTCTGTCTAAGGCTTTGAGATGTCTGTATTTTTTGATTGTTTAATACAACCTTTTTTCATTGTAGTCAGAATTTCATGAAAAAGATACCTTTTATATTTTCAACCATGTTGACATAAAAATATATTACCATGTTGTGGAAAATGAAGCTCTGGGAGCAAGACTAGTTGCTGCTAAACTTGAACCAAAAAGGTTAGTAGTTGAAGGTAACTTGTCATCCAAAAGTGATCCATCCCAAGACACTTACTTTGATGTGGGAAGCTGCTGCTAGTCAGAAATGCTTTCAGATATGTCACCTGTAGATTACCTTGCCTGTTGATTGATATAGTGTAGTTAGGACAGTCTATTGTCATTTTGTTCTGAATTTGATGGACCTTGGTGCACATTTTCCTATTTGGACCAAGAAAAGATAAAACCTGCAAGTGTTTGTGGGGTGTGATGAGAGTGTGTGTGCATGCCCTAATTTCCCTACCTGGGAATATTCTGTTTTGTATCAGAATAGGCCACCAGTGCCTGCTGCAGGCTTGATTGGAGTGTGAGATTTGATGTCTTCAACAATCAAGATTTGAATAGAAAGATTTCACAGATACACTCATCAGTTGTTCTGGTGTCTGTGTGGCTTTTGCACAACTGTGTCTGTGGTATTATTTCTTAGCATCTTGTTGTTCATGGTATAACTGAGCTTGTTGGATTGTTAGTTCAGTTGAAAGTATTTTTTTCTGACAGAAGTTAGTAATTCTGGTGGTCTAACTTTTTAAATGTTTTGGAGGTTCATAGCAATACTAAGGCTTCTTTCATTTTTGGTACTCTGCTTTAGACACTATGCTCTTTTTAGAAGAGACAAATCTTGTTTAAGAAGTTCCAAGTTTCAAAAATTTCATATATGTTCTTTATGAGTTGTGAAATTTGAAACATTAAGTACAATTCTCATATTTAGGGAAGAATCCTTGGTATGCTTTTCTAAGATTAATTAATTCTTTCTTAATGTTGTCAGTGAAGTGGCTTTCATTCTGTGTCTTTTCTTCCCTCAGTTACAAGCATACTCATGCAGACAACCCCGACTGCTCAGGAGTACCTATGGATATAAGTAATAAGGCTAGTGGAGAAGTCAAAATTGCATACACATACTCTGTTACTTTTCATGTGAGTACTAAGATTTCTGTGGTAGTTACCTCTTAAAATCATCCATTAATACTCTGAATTATAAAGATGGACAATTAAAATTAGCTCAGAATAGTAAATTTGTAGTTTTAAAACTTTATTTGAAGTGGAATGTCAGAGGTGGATTGGGATTTAACCACATACATTACAATTTTATATACCAATACGCACAGAGTGGATATGAAACACATATGTGGTTTTTAAAAGAGTCAAACTTTCCACTTCTGCCTAGGTTGTCTGGTAGATTATTTTTCAATCCAAGTTCTTGAGTCTGAGAAATTGTGTGTTTCAAAAAATTACTGTTGTAGGTAGGTTGAAGCTGATCGTTTTCTGCCCTCCTGCTGCAAAAGCTGCCTTCTCTCCAAGGTCTTCCTCCCGTGGAAACCTAAGAAAGAGTAGGAAGCTGGTAGTCTTTGTTCTACTACTCACTATTTAAAAGCAGAGGAGCAGTATATCAGGCAAGTGCAGGCAGCAGTGATAGCTGAATATTTCTCATTCTGCTAACAAGAGAGGGAGGTTTTGTTTTGTTTTTCTGTAAGTGGAGTTTGCTGGACAAACTGGTTATCAAAGTTTCACACTCCTCAAACTGTTTCCATGTTACTCTGAGTTCAAAATACAATAAATAGTATAAGAAACATACTCAGGAGGGATTATATTATGTATATACTATATAATTATATTTTGAGAAATTATATCAGTTATGGTGCTGAAATCAATTGGTATACCGAAAAGCAAGTATTTCTGGAAACCTGTGAGAAGATAGTAGTTAAGAGTGACCTCAGCTTCATATTATTTTATTGTTTGTCCTTAAAAATGACATGCCCAGCTGTGCAACTGTCTTGTGCACAGTGTTAGATCAATTGGAGGTAATCTTCTGAATTTCCATAGGGTTGTCAGACAGGTCATCTCAGGAAGATAAAAAAAAGGCAGTTTAGTTATGAGGAAAAATGCAGTTCTGTCCTAGAGTCATTGATACTAGTGTCGAAATTGGTTGCTTGCTTTGAGACATGATTTTGTTATCTCAGTGAACTAGATATATGATCTTGACTAAATTTTTTCACCCACTGTGTTTTTTTCAAAACCTGGCTTTATTGGAAAGCGCTCTTGCTCTTGTATGTTATAAATTACTGAAATAACAGCCTGTCAGACACCTAGCCAATTTTATTAATTGATAGTAGTGTTTATGGCTTGTTTAATAGCAATCTTCACCTTAACTAGCACTGTCTATTCCTTTTTTCCTGTTTACTCTGCAAAATAAAAAAAAGAAATGTTCTTTTTGAAGTGTTTCTGATCAATGAATGTTCATTTTGAATAAGTTTAATCTGTTGAAATGCCTGGAGGAATAATTTGCTTCCCTCTACTAACAGTGTAAGTTATACAGTATTGTCTCCCCACCCATCCTGCAGTAAAAGCTGTTTGTAATGGGATTGGTAGTTGGTACTGAAATGGGGTTGTATGAAAGCAAAGGATCATTTGGACAGAGCATGATCTAGAGAGTGAAGTATTATGCTGGAGACTGTATAGCATAGCTTAGTTTCTTGATATACGGACTTATATGTGCTAAGAAATTATTTCATTATTCTGCAAGTCCATTCCAGATGAACTAATACAGTTCTTGAAGGGAGGATGCACAATTAAATTAATTTGGTAAGCCTTAATGTCTTAAGAAGACACAGGTGCTCAAATTCAGAAAATATTTTTGTTTCGATTCTATGGTTAAATCTTACATTTTCTCTAGGTGGCTATTATTAAACTGTTCCCTGTAAGGTATGGAACTTGAAATTTCAGTTGGTCATGAGATTTAAGATTGCTTTGCACGAACATCAACTTTTAAATGTACAAGTTGGGTACTGACTGTATCTGAATTTCATGTGTTTACTCTTTCAGGAAGAAAAAAGTATCAGGTGGGCATCAAGATGGGATTATATTTTGGAATCCATGCCTCACACTCACATCCAGTGGTTTAGGTAAGAAGGAAGTTTATTGTA
>VZTT01040245.1:295072-315365 GCA_013400855.1 Buphagus erythrorhynchus | reverse complement strand
CCCTTAGTTTTGCACAGTAAAATCCTTGGCAAAACTGATCTTGATACAGAATTATAAATTTATGTATGCCTTTGATTTTTTTCCAAGTGTAGCATATTGCAACTATGTGATTACAAATTTTAATAAAAGAGATAAGTGAGGATGAGGCAAAACTACTGCTAATTTGAGGTGTGGCCTATAATTAGGTCTACAAACATGTGATAAATACTTGTCCAGATTTCAGTCTTATGACAGTCATATGACAAACTCAGTTTTTAAAATTAGTTGTCTTTGGAGAAGCACACTTCACACACAATCAAGTATAAAGTTACAGTGTCAAGATAAAAACTGCAGATTTTATGGAATAGCTGGAAGGAAGAGAGAGGAGGAAAAGTTGACAAAGAATACCTTTTTTTTAATTTGCTCTTTTCCAGAATGTATTTACCTTTATCCCAATTGCATTGAAGTGGCATGGGAAGCAGACAGAATTTCTCTAACATTTTTTGTATCAGTCTTGTCAGAACCTTGCAATCTTCATTTTGAGCGTTTGGAAAAAACATCTGTCTTAGGTGCTGCATTTCAATTTCCTCTTCAGTAATTGAGATGAGGTCACAAAATCTTCCATTGTCTTCAGTCAGACAGAAATAGCCCTTGTTTAGGATGGAAAAATGGCAGTGAAAATGCAAGAAGTCTCTTTTCAAACTGATGCAAGAAGGCAGCAACCACCAACTCCTCAAAAAAATCTTTAAAATTCTGTATTTTGCTCCAGCAGAATGCATCCCATCCTTGTGTACTCTACCTTAGAGCAGTACTTCTGAAACTACTTTGAACTGATCCGTGGTTTAAATAATTTCAGGCTTCGTGTTGATGATGACTTTTAATGATTCCAAAGGCTTGGATATGTATTTATGTATAGACACTATCTTTTGAGGCCTCCTAGACTACAAACGGCTTGTCATCAGAGCTTTTAATACAAATCTCACTATGACTATTAAGTAGAATTTTAATTTCCACTTAACATAGGAGAACAAAAATAGTGAAAAAGAGAAAAGAGCTAAGAATGGTGTTCACTTTAAGTGTAACCGAATATTTCAAAGACATTTCCACTTCAGCTAAGGAAATATTGAAGCTGTTTGCGCACTATGACTGAATGCAGATGATAATGAACGGGAGCAATGGCCTGAAAGGATTTTCTTGGGTCATTGCCTGTTAAAAGGGAAGAAATGGGACTTGAGAGCATTATATAATCTCAATGAAAAGTGATCAAGCTGTGTCCCAAAAGCGGTCAGTTTTATCTTCCGTCCTTTGTTTTAAGTCAGTCTAATGTGTTTTGGCATTGCTTGCAGATAGTTTGTAATTTATACATCTCTACTTTTATTCACATTTCTGTACCAGTCATTCTGAATTTACAAGTCATTCTGAATGCATAGATCAGAGATTCTATCTCCCTTGCTCACTTTTTCTTCTTCCTCACCCTGCTTTTTCTCTTAACCTTTATTTCTGGTCTGGGTGTACTGATAGTTTCATCAAACTAAAAAATCCTAAGATGTGTGGTTGTTCAACTAGAAATGAATGTGTACTGCTGTGTGCAGATTGATTTTAAATGCAGTGCAAACTTACAAAGCAGTGTGAAAAATAATAATGCCTTACATAAGTGTAAGGTCAATTAATTTAGTTTCACCAGCTTTTCCAACAGATGTTCAGCGTCTACCTGTAATAGTAAACAGTTTTGCCCAAAACCAGAATTGTGTTTACCCTGTCTCCTTTGTTCACTCTGTTTATGTTGGATGCATGCACTAATTTTGAAGTGGATGCATTCAAGATAAAGGGGATTAACAAAAATTTTTTATGCTGAGACATGGTTTAGCTGCCTTTTTGCATTTCAGATACCCATATAATTTCCATCTTTTGCCCTTATTCTTTCAAGTCAGTCATGTCACATGACATTGTCTAGAGGCATTAAGGTGTGTCCACTGCATCCCCTTTTTCCTTTCGCACATGTTCACTTTGAGTTGGTCAAGTGGCTGTGCAGCACCTGCCAGCAAATTTTTAGGGTAGGTTCACAAGCATGCAAAGAAGAGGTGGTTTATTCTGAGCCCCTTTCAGTTGCTTTTTGTGGCAGTTATGTTTGTAATTGGGAAAGTGGAAATGCAAGTCATCCTGTGCAACTAGAACTAAGTCTTCAGAGTCTGTATGCTCTTGGTTTTTTTAAATTTTCATATTTCTGTGTTGAAATCAGGGGAGGATACACATGAAGTTAACCACACAGAATTGTAAAACACTGTGTGCTTAATGATTTTTTTTCTACTTCCCACAAGATTAAGCGCAAATTACCTTTTAATTTGGGGAAATAATCCTGTTTCTTAAGATTTAAGAAGAATTTTGTCCGTTTAGGTTGATATGAATGTAAAAGCAGATTATGTTCAGTTCTCTGAGATTTACTGAAGTTCTCTGAGATAAGGATTTACAGAAGAAATCAGAGGTAGGATAAAGTGACAGGCAGTTCTTCTCCATTTTTTTAAACAAAAGAATGTATTAGCAATTTAGCAAAAACTGTTCCCAAAGGCAACTGACTTCCCATGTCAGAATGATAAGAAAGCTAAAAAGAAAAAGTCACAATTGTTGTATGAAAACTGTTCTGCTGCTGCTTACTCATCTGTGAAAAATTGTCAGGATCGGGAGGAGGGGTTTTGACGGTGCCCTGCTGCTATGTCGGTGTAACACATGCTTCAGGCACTTGCATCCATACTGCATTCCAGGTCATTGATCAGACTCAGCAGGCAGAATACCAAGAGCTACATGACAAATCTTTGATTCACAGCTGGGATCACAACTACGTATCATAGTAAATGAGTCCCTTAAACATCAGTAGTTTAGCAAGCATAAAGTGAAAAAAAATGACCATGATATCATTCATGGTTCCTTTCAAGCTTCTATAGAGAACAAGTTACCACACAACTTTTGTTGTCCCTGTTACCAGATCTAAAACAACGTTTCTTCCCTCTAAAGAACCTCCTTGACCTCTTTGTATAAGTTAAGGATATGATTTTAGAAGAGGTACTTAGGCAAAAATCAGATAATCTTCAGGGCTTTTTTCCTGTCCTAGTTTTTGTGGGAAATTAAGGTTCCCGTAACAGGTGTTCTGAGCTGCTGTTTAATCCAATATCATTCTGATTGAGACTGAATTTTGATGTAATCCAGTTAGATTAACAAAGCTCAACTATATTAACTATTTCACATTCAAAATAATACTTTTGTTAAAAAGTTTCTTTCGGAGTTACACAAAGAGAAGAGATGAAACTGTTTTTATTGTGCTAGAAGGATGATAAATTATCAGGGAAAAGGTCTTCATTCTTCAATTTTAGTTCAAATCTGTGTGTACTTTTTGACTATCCTAAGTATTTCAGAAGTGTATATTTTTAGGGTTATGTAACACATGTTTTCAGTAGGACTACAAGTTGTGTAGTAACTACACTATAGTTTGAAATTTGTGTTAATTCAATCTATGGAGAAACAAAGGTAATGCTCTAGTTTTCCAAGACCTTAAAATACTGCTAAGTAATGGGAACTCTGATGCTGCTATTATGTTTATTGAACATAGTAATATTCTGACAGCTGAGCAGATCAGATAAAGTGTGTGTGAGTAGTCACTGAGAAAAGGTGAAATGGAGCAGTGTGAAGGAGTGGGACTGCAGCATACGGGAACAACAAGAACAAAATGTAAGATGGATAACACAGAAACTTCTTACAACTAGTCTTCCACATGATCTGTTCTATGTTCCTGAAAATAATGAGATAGGTTATAGAGTAGTTGATGCCTATAAGGACCAGGTACTGTCTGTAACTTTCCATTATCTGATCTGGTTAATGTACTGAAGGCTAAGGACAGCAGATCACATATACATACATCCTGACTTATAAACTATGGATAGAAATTAATGTCTCCTGTGTCAGTGTTCTAACATGTAATTTTTTTTTCTCTTTTAGGGACAATTGGATTCTTTGCATGCTTTTGGTTTGTAACCAAAATATACAGCGTAGTGAAAGTCGACTGAAGAAACCAATGTGAAGAGTTAACACAGAAGTTTAATCTTCATAACGTAACTTAAAAACCTGGTCTCGTTGATGAACTTGAGCTTTATCAGAAGTATTGGCTTCCTATTCTTTGAGAATGATACTGAAATACACCTACTTTTCCACTAACACGTTTGTATTGTGACTTAACAACCTGTTTTCATTCAAACCTTAAATGAAGATCAGAGTTACGATATTTATGCATTTGTAAATACAACTATACTTTAAAAGAAATGTTAAATTCTAATGGCAGAATAGAAGTGGCTGTATTAGACAACTTAATGATACTTCTGAACAAATTACAACTGTAAATAGGTTTTTCTAGCTTGGTAGGTGGGATGAATTATTTTTCTTTGAGGGAAATGAGAACTTTTTATTATGCTAACTTTGAAGGATGACTCTTAAGAAGTGTTGCTTTTAGTCTGGATGTGATTTTTATTTTTTACTGGTGTTATGTCCATAAATATTCTGATTTCTGTGACTTAATTAGTTTTGGTGTTCTTGGCCTTTTAAACTATGTGCCTCTGAGTCCTTGAATTTATAAATTCATAATCTAATAAACGTTGTAAAAATGTCTTCATTGACTTATTATAACTTCATAAAAATATGTAAATACAATTATATTGAAGACAGATGCTTAAAGATTGCATAGAGTATTTTGTGGCATTTTCTATGGTTTAATATATATTGACACACATTGAGATCTGCAAGAATTATTATTTGTGCTAAATGGCTATATCATGAACATGTGATTGTGGTGCATGAGAACTAAATTACATACACATTTAACAAAACCACTCTGCAGCATTAATCCAGTCCTTAACCCAGAGACATTTCCAGAGATTGCTATGGAGTTGTCACTATGTTGAGAAGATCTTAAAATGCATGAATTGGCATTCTCTGCTGATCTTGCATTTAGATCTCAATGATGCATATTCTATAGAGCAGCTATTGCTGACTGTACTTAATGTAGGTTAAAAAATAAAAGAAAATTACTATTTTTGCCTTATATAAAGAGACTAATGTCAATTTTGGATGACTGGCATTAAACCTATATTTGCCTTTTTTTGGAAATGGAGTGTTTTGTTCAAACCTTGTTTGGTAGTTTTAGACTCATAACACAATTTGGCTGGTAAAATTTTATTTAAAATTAAACTTCATGTACCAATTGCCATTTATAAGGTTGGGGGGTTTTATTCTTACCAGTTTACTTTTCTAAAGGACCTTAACCTGACAATGCTTGAATACTGGACGCAATAAAAATATCCTTGGTTAAGGTAACTTGTCATTATTAAAATCCCAAAGTTGGCACATCAGGGCTTCAGGAGGCATTCCCACAATTGCAGTGCTCTGCAGCCCTTCCCAGATGAACCACAGCATTCATGCTCTGCCTGTCACCAGACACAGCTCTGCTCAGATGTGGACAGGTTTGTTCTTGTGCCCCTCCCAACATGTGGTCACTAGGAAATGCTGATTTTAGGTAAATCTTCCATGCTTTATGTTCAAAACAGGAAAAGGGTGAGTATGGTGTTTGCTCTTTACTACTGCAGTGAACTGTAGTGTGACTCTTGATTCAAATATTTAAAACTATAAAATTGAATAGTCTTCATATCCCTTGTTTTGTGATCACTTACTGTATAGTCACTGCCTGAAATCATCAGTAGTTTTTACACAAATAGGGATACTTAGTTTGAGAAACATGAATCAGTTGTCTGGTATTGAAATTCAAATTCAAAAAAACAGATTTTTGTGGTGTATTTACAATTGCTGTTTAAAAATAAGATTAATATAAGTTAGATGAAGCCACTGTGGTCTGTATGTGGGTTTGAAACTGATGGGTGTATTTTCCTGGGTTTTTTTCTACAGACTAGTTGACAAGTTGTGGGAGCTTCTCAAGTATTTTATTTCCAGCTTTAAAGGCAGTCTGTGAAATGTGTCATTATCTTTTGGAATCGGAACCTGCTGCATGCACAGGTTTTAAGCAGCCTTGCCGTGTAATAATTGCAGCTGTTTCACAATTGAAATGTTAAACTTTCAGTGTGGAGTAATTGAGACAATTCAGAAAGTTTAACACATCACATATTCTACAGATGAGCTATTCTAAAGTTGTTTTTGCCCTTGTAACACATTACTGCCTCAGATAATTTTTAATGTTTTTCTAGAATTTAGGCTTCTGGTGTGTGTTAGGCATCTAAGCATTCTACTGTGTACTGTCTCTGTCTTTCAGATCACTTGGGAGGCCCATTTTTTTGTCTAAACTTTCAAAATACTGAGCTTTTCCAAAATCTTACTGTGATTACCCAGTATTTTCTTAAATTTGCACTTAAAGAATGAATGTCTGAGGAAATGTAAATTAATAGGAAGGTTAATAGATAGGACAAATTGCAGAGCTGCAGGAAGACAGGGCAAATTTGGACAAAACACTTCAGAGAAGCATCAGTTTTTTGGTGGCTGATAAATAATTATAAAACTTACTGTTCAGAGTCTGAAAAAAAGTGGCCATCACTGCTGAATTTAGTCTGAAAGGAATCCTTGGTCCAAATCATACTTTGAAAACATGATATGGGAGTTGGTGTCCTGATTTTCTTTCTCCAGAAGCTTTATGGCAAGCTGTTACTCAGGGCAAGCTCATTGGATCATCTTTAGTCTGTAGCTTTCCTTCTTATTCAAAAGCTTGGCTATGTTTGAACACCCACGAGAATCCTCAGGTTTCTGCAGTTACAGTTTGTGTGTGCCCTCAGCTGCTTGGCTGGATCTTGTAAGCAGTATCATAAATACCAGTTGACTGTGAACCAGTCATAGTGTTTTGATGCTTTTTGTGCCATTTTCAGGCAAAAGGCTGTGAGAAATTACTTTAGGAAAAGCCTGGAAGTGAGGACAAGAGGTGAAACAGGACAAAATTCTGGCAGGCACCTGAGGTGCTTGGTTATACTGATCTGAATGTCTGTTTTGAAGGGCTGGGAGGCACCAACCAAGTTCTGTTTGAACTGATGCACAAATCAAAAAGGTGCAAATACCAATCTCTAAGTAGGCTGGACAACATATATATTTCAGGCAAGGTAGGGGAGAAGTGAGAGACCTTGAAAGGGAGTGGTTTTAGTGTATCTGACTTTGGTCAGTGGAGTGAAATTGTGGCCAAATTTTTCTGCAAAGCTTTGTGAGAATGCTGGGGAAGGGCTGCTGCAGCCGGTCCTGATGACATGGTTGTCATACAGAGTAAGTCAAAACTGAGGTTTCTCACTGCATTGTTACTTAGCTGATATAGATCCTGAGTTTCACAGGTAAGAAGAGAAGTAAGTTACATGAAATTTTGTAATGGAAGTATGGTAAATCCTTAAGCGCTGTAGATGTTTTTGTGTTTGATGATGGCTGATAAAGCACAGCACTGAGCATAGAATCACAGAATGGTAGAATAGTCCAATATACTTTTTTTTTCCTTTTTGTTACTGTTTTTTGGGAGGTGGCTTTTGTTTTTTTTTTTTTTTGTTTTTGTTTTTTGTTTTTTTGGTTTGGTTTGGGGTTTTTTTTTGTTTTGTTTTGTTTTGTTTTGTTTTGTTTTGTTTTGTTTTGTTTTGTTTTGTTTTGTTTTGTTTTGTTTTGTTTTGTTTTGTTTTGTTTTGTTTTGTTTTGTTTTGTTTTGTTTTGTTTTGTTTTGTTTTGTTTTGTTTTGTTTTGTTTTGTTTTGTTTTGTTTTGTTTTGTTTTTCCTTTTAATTGAGTGTTACTGTAGTGTTTGGTTTAGCACAGTGTTTGGTCTAGTGTTCCTGCTCCAGGAATTGAGCAAGAACTTTAGTAAGCTTAGCTGGTGTGGGAAACACATGTCCATGAGTTTTTGCTATGAAGTTACAGGCCATCCTCTTTCTGTTTGGGCATCTTTTACCAGTATGGACACCACATTCATTTCTGGGGGCAGCTGTATCTCCAGCTCCAACAGCCCATCACAAGTATGTATTTCCTTAAAGGAAAGGATTACTTGTGCAGAGATGTTCTTGTCTTGTCCCAGATATGCTGCTTCCTACAACTCACCTCTGATTTAATTTTTTTATTCTCAGTATCCTGCTCTTTCTCCTTATGTCATACACTAGTGATCTATTTATTTCCGTATCTCCATAAATATATATTCCTCAACAGACTCATGAAATACTTCTCCCGTTACCTTATAGAATGACTTCGGGTACATGTGCCTACACAAGTGTATGACACTTCAGATTAAAGCACAAACCTTCAGGGACTACTGATTGACTTAATTTATCAGTTGATTACTGTACAGCTACCATCATGCACTTATGTGAAACACCTGGAACTTGCTGTTGATGAGATGAGAGTAGTTAACTGCTTGTAAATCAGATAAGACAGAAGATTACAAATGAAGCCTGTCAGGTTTGGGTGAGGCACATTCCTGCCGCTTGCCAGGATTCCAGGACTTCCAGTGAAAATGCAGTCGAAATTCTCCCCTCTGAGGTATTTGAGCATCGCCTGCTAGCCATAGCACACACACAAGTACAGGGTGCAGGAGCAGAGGCAAGGGGATGATAGGAAGGCTTGACCAAAGCAGTCTACTGGAGGGATTTAGCATTAGATCTTTAAATATGTGTGATCCTAAGTTTCTGGGAGTGTACAGCCAAAAAGCTTTGCAAAGAACAATAACAGCAATTACACAAATAATTTCTCGGTGCTAACATTGCATCTCCTGCATTTAGTATAGGCATGCTGCTACCAAGGGCCCACTAGAATTCACTGTTTTTAAAGCCTTGCTTTATAAGGATTAATTTTCTTTACTCAGGAACCCATTCTGATATCTTCAAACAGTTTTTCTAAATTCACTACAAAAGGCTGCTTCAGATACGGGCCCACAGGGTGTCCTGAGAGGCTGTCCAGCCTGGGCAGTGAGATGAGCAGGATGCCACATGCCAGCTTCTGGAGTTCAATGGTGCCAATGTCTTGGTTTCAAACAATTCAGCACAACCACTGTTTTGCTGATGCTGCTGCAAGACTCAAGGCTTGATGTGGCTTGTGTGGGTGGTCTGGTTGGGGTTTGGGGTTTTTCTTCGGGGTGGGGGGGAGCAGGGTTGTTTGGTGGGGTTTTGTTCAGGGTTTGTTGAAGTGTTTTCAGTAATTACATCAAGCAATTTCCTCTCTTTTGGGGAAATTGTTCAGGTAGAGAAGAAGGTCTTCCTGATATTTTCCCATTTGCCCATGACTGTCTTTTGATTTGTTTACAATTACACATTTGGTTGAGGTGTATGAAATCATTAAACTGACTTGGCTACATGATGGGAAGAAGGGAAATGTGCAACTGAGAAAAAAAGTGACGTCCCAGCAGGGCAGGCACATGCACAGTCCAGCCTCTCCTTGCCCTCTGTGTTGCAGAAGGTGGGCAAACTTCTCATTCTCTGGAGGTTGGTAAAGGCAGCTGGGCTGTGGTCAGCTCCCACCTATTGCATGCACCAGTACTTAGTTGCTCTCGGATATTATTGAGGAGGTTCAGTGGGCTTCCAGGGTGGTGTTGGGGGTTGAATTTTTCCCTTTTCTTCTGTGGAATTTTTCCCATCGTTAAGCTATTTGTGACTACACCTCAGCTCAGATAGCTAGGGTAACAGTTTGTCTCGCAGAGGTGGGGACAGGCAGAAAAGGAAAGATGGGACAGGGGCTTGTTCTCTCTGGCTCGCTCGCTCGTGGAGTTGGAGGAAGGCGGCCGGTGCTGCTACCTACCACCCTTCCCGCAATCCCAATGCTGAGAGCCACATTCCCTGCTGTCAGACGGCACTGCTGCCTTCCCGCTTCATCCTGCTACCTCCGGGCACTCTGCCGAGCACCACGACCGACCCCGTGAGGGGGGATTGCTCCTCCATCCCTCTCACTCCTGGGCCGCCGCCGCCGCCATCCCCCGGCCCTGTTCAGGGGCGCGGGGCCTGCCCTGCCCACAGCAGCGGGAACTGAGCGCAGGGAGAGGGAGCCTGCGGCCAGAAGGGGCTGGAACTGACTTATACTGTTCTGTTTTGGTGTCAATTTTATAGCTGTTGTTGTTTCTTTTGTTTGCCTTGTTAGATATATTAGTAAAGAACTGTTATTCCTACCTCCCATATCTTCTGCCTGACAGCCCCTGATTTCAAACTATAATAATTGGAAGGGAGGGAGTTGCATTCTCCATCTCAGGGAAGGAGCTCTTACCTTTTCTTAGCAAATACCTGTCTTTCAAACCAAGACAGGTGGCCCATCCTCTCCCTTTGTAGCCCAAAGATACAAGAAGCAGTAGGGTTGTGACATTTCTTGTCCAACCTTGCTTAGGAGCTACAAAATGGAACAGTCAGAAAATCAGATCTGTTTCCTACGTTTTTCTGCAAGTTCTCACAAAGGAGCCCTCTCCACTTTCCTGCTGGAAATTTCTCTTCTCTGCCCAATGGAAGAAGGCTAGCAAGACAGCTGAGAAGAAATTGATGTTCTGTCGCTCTGGGTCCTTCTGCAGCCTGTAGTGACAGGAACAGAGCTAAATCATATATGCTCTTCTGCTGCATGATGTCAGGTCAGTGCAGCCCCAAGGTAGGTGGAAGGCAAGGCAAAGGAGCAGCAGTGGGTGGCCTTAAATTTGCTGTTTATCCCAGAAAGCTAGGTGACTGTAGTAACACTGGATAAAAATTAGAGAGAGGCTTCCTGCCCTTCAGGAAGGACAATATCCACACCCAGGGGGCAGAGTCCAAACAAAGAATTGACTAATGTACCAGGAAAGTGATGGTTTATTAAACTCAAGTCTTTTCTCTAAGTCTGTTACCTGTTTCAAGTGGGGGTTTTTGCTGGAAGAGACATCTTAAATCCAGAACTGAATTTATGAATAAACCAAGACTAGCAGACAAATGTAGGCAGATTAAGAATGTGACTAAATCCCCAGAGATTTTCTTGACCAGTGGATTATTTTAAGGTCACTGTGTCTGTCTTTCTCTCTTTTGAAACAGCTTTACCAACAGGTTTGTGAAGGCCTGTTGCAGCACAGAATGGGACAGAACTTGCAATCTCAGTTTTGTTGCATGGGACACTGTCTCTCCTGTCCCACTCATCCCTGACACTTCAGAGAATTGCTGGTAGAATAACCTGAGCAAGCCATCTACCGTGTACTTTGAATCTCACAGTCTGAGCAAATACAGATAAAGCTGCAGCACTGCCAGTTCATATACAGCATATAGCAGAAATCCATCTAAGTCGGGGCTTATCACACCAGAAGTTCATGGAAGAACTAATAAATATGCTCTTCAAAGGTCTATAGGAATCAATAATAAGAGCTGTATTTACCACAGTTAAACTTCAAAAGAAAATCTGGGCTGTCTGGAATGAAAGGGAAGAGGAGAGGACAGACTTTTCCAGACACAGCACAGGCCAGAGAGTCCAGTTTGGTATGGACATGTTCCAGCCTTTCGCATTTATTTGTGTGGATGCAAGCATTTCTTTCTCTTTTACTCTTTAGCACAGCTTCAATAGAGTAGTAAAGGCATAGGAAGAAGCAGGTGTTTGCCTCCGTGTCTTGCCAGCAGTGGCAACATCCACAGCTGGAGTAAAAGAGATTGGATAGGGCTAACAGAGAGCAATAATTATTACCCACCGCTTTCATTATAACTTTAGATTATAACTTTGGGCCATTTATTCCATCATCTCACAGCCTGCCCTGGCAGCTCAACAAATTGGTCAGGTGTTTGTTGGGCTTTTTTTCTCCTCTCCATTGTCACAGGAACTCCTGACAAAATTTCAGTTAGAACCTGCAGATCCATCTTACCAATTTACACCTAGTGGTCTTTGGGAAGCAGTGTGGAAGGCTATGGTAGAGGATCACAGACTGATATCAGCGAATTGGTAACGTTACAAATTAAATATCTAAAATTTGGCATTTCTGAGGGGCCAGGTTTATTCCTGTCAATGAACACTGACAAGATTTTTATACGTGGAAAAAACTGAATTCATACTATGGTCACCAAGTGTAGCAGTCTTGTTTTCAACGATTCTGTTAACAACTGAAGGCTACTTCTAAATATCCCAAGGCCACACTGGTTAATGAGGCCAGCCGTCGTTATCTGGGAGATACACAGGCGGCTGTCATAGTAGCTGTCACTCACAGCAGCATTAAGTATAAACTATGGCATTAAAATAACAAACAGGAGAGGAAAGCTGGGCTGCAGAAGGATTATCCCGGGTCCTGTCCATGCTGAAAACACCACATGACCTTCTTCCCAAAATGGTAGGCAATCACTTGGTCTCGTGGCAGTGAGTGATTCCCTGGTGAAACTCTGGAAGGCAGCCTCTTCTCAAATTACTGCTTCTAGAGGATTTTCTTGTCTGCTTAGAGCACGGATTTCTCTTGGAAGTTTATTTCACTGTTTCTGAAGATGTTTTTATGAAGACTGTGCTTCTACCATAAATGACAGTGACTTTCTGTTTGGTATGTGGTCTTCATCTGGCCAAAATTATTTGTTATTTTTACTTTCAGTTTAACTTAGGTTTAATTGTCTTGATTTAAGCCTCTTGCACTAACACTAAGCTGCTTTTGTTTTTACTTTGGATCCAATAATTTTAATGTTTCCTCCATATGTCAGTGAGTTTTTGAAGGAAAAAACAAGGTCTGAGATGAAGTTATTTGAATGGATTGAAATTTGGAAAGTGAAACTAAAAATATTGATAGGAAACACCAAGCTAATGTGACATAAATGTAGGGAATTGCTGTGTGATACAGACATACCTTAAAAATTGACAAAATTTTTCACTTCTTTTGTATCTATAGTGGATGCCTTATGCCTTCGCAGCTGGATAAGCGGCACAGCTACTCCTTTGGGGTGAATGCCAGAGAATAACAGTTATAAAATATATTTCAGTGATTCTAAACAATGAATTACACTTCCTTGTCAAAAGTATTTTTGTCAAACATAATTGGCCTGTGGGCTTATTCTGTGAGTGTGGTATGTTTTGTTAGCCAAGTTCCTTTATAGTCACTTGGAACATTAGCACAGGGAGGAATACGGGTGTGTCGACCCAGATTTTTAGTCCAATAGGTATATAGGTAAAAATTCACCCTTTGAGAATATTTAACCATTTGTTAAATTGGTAAAACCAATATTGTTTCACCAGAAATTGGGTCCTCATCCAGCTGTGGCTGTGTCCTGTGAGGCCAGGCTGGGGGCCTTCGCTCCCAAACATGGTAGGTCAGAGACTACATTCCAGTTAGAGCTGCAGGCTGAAACATTTATGTGACCACCTTGAGCTCATTTCATTTCAAACATGCTTGGGTAGCCAAGATCTCCTCTTTAAACCAGCTGATTTGAACTAAACACCTTGGGGAGCAATCATATGATCCCTTCTCTCAGGTTACCCACCCACTGAGGCAGCTCAGGAGGTCCTGCAGGTCACAGTAGGCCATTTATGACCACAACTGGTGCAAATCTACCTGAACCAGTCTCTATATCACTTTGCTAAAAAGCACAACTCTCTTTTTGCCTGTAAAAAACGTGTGAATACAGGAAGTGGCACATTTCTGCATCTGCTTGCACTCCTTTACTTCCATTTACGTCTCAGGTTGCTCTTCAGGTATTAGGTCTGGGCTCTAAGGTGGGAATTTTTTCAGTCCTTGACTGATCGAAAGGTAGTCCAAGTTGTTAGAGGATGTATTTCCTGCCATGTGATAGCCATATGGCAATATCTGTAACAATGGATGATTCTGCTCTACTTGATGGCAGAAATTATTTATGTGTCATTAAAATCATTGACAACAGCTACTTTTCACACCATGTCAGTCACAAAACTGGAATCAATTTAAACAGAGATTAAATGGAAAGTGTATTTCCAAGGTACTCCTGTAATGTCAGTCACTGTGAGGCTACTGAGATGTAGGGGCTCTGTGCTCCTGATGGGCATGATAAACGTGGATGTCAAAGTCAGCAGATACTTTAGTTCATGATCTGGGACCAGCACTAAATTTACACCTGTCTTATCCACGTGGAGAGCTACAGAGAGCTCCCAGCTTGATTCTGCTGTGGCATATGGCAAGGACCACTGGCACAAGTCAGTGAGGACCTGGAAACTTTACCCAATGAAATGAACACAAAACCCTAACTTGAACCTATGCAAAGGGAAAGGCAAATTAAGCCATTAAACTTCTAGCTGAGACAGAACATGGAGGGCAAGGCGCTTCTGTAAATTTGCAAGGGACTCCAGGTCTTCTCAGTGACCTGAGCCCTCCTGAGTGCCTGTAAGGATCCTGAAGGAGTTCTGCTGCCAGCATTAATGGTCTGTGCTTAAGGATAGAGTGTAATAAAATGTGCCACTATTAATCTAATGAAAAGTCCCTGCTTTTTGCTGGGATGCTCTGGTACCTGGCTTATTTGAGGAAAACAAAATAATTTCACTTGATGTTTCACACATCGAAAACATTCACAAAATCTAATCACACTTGCCAAATCCTTTTTTTCTCATTATAAAAATGAGAATATTACCTTATTGAAGTAGTGTGAGACACCAGCCTTTGGATGTTTAATGGTCTTTGGAAAACTATTTTATTTTGAGATCCACTGCCTTCTGACATGACAGAAAGCAGCAGCACTGAAATGATGTTTCAGACTCTATAAAGAGAATAATGTATTCCAAATATGCACTGTATTCAGAACATGTATTCTTACCTTCTTGATCTCAGCAAATTTACTGGTTGAGAAAATCTTACAGGAAATCAGTGAAAGCTCTATTTCCTGGTTTTCTTTTTTCTGCTTTTTTACCTTTTGGCATTAAAGGATAATGTACTATGTACAATCTTTTATGTTGGAAAATGTTCAGAAATGTTTAAAAATTATGTAAAGTCAGTCCAAGTGGTAGGTAGACTGGCTAGTTTCAAGTTCTCTATGACTTCTTTAAATGTTTTCTTTCATCTTTCTGTCTTTTCTTATACTGGAGCATAACCTCTGAAGCCAGAAGCAGCCAAATCTAAATTGCTAGTACCACAGGGCTAAGTTATAAAAGACTTTTTAACTAAGGAGAAGTAAAGACTAAGTTGTACAAACCTTTAGTTTAGAATTAGATAGAAATTGGACATTCCTTAAACATTGCCTCATGGAGAGCTGTGCAGGTAAATAAAGCTCACCAGCTTTTTTCTACATATTTTCTCCTCCAGTTTCCCAGAGCTGATTCCCCCGTTCTTTGGCCACAAGTACTCTTTTGGAGATGCACTGAAAGGCTGCCATAGGTCCTTCTTTTCGTTCATTTTGATTCACATGGTGCTTTTTAGGATATGCAGGTTCCCAGTCCCTGCTGCACGACCCTGGGCACGAGCATTCACAGCCTCAAGTGCCACAGTCATCCCTGCTTGCCAAGTCATGCTTGCTGCCAAAGCGACGCCTGGCGCTGGCTCCATTTGCTGTGCCCTTCTGCTTGGGGTTTCATAACCTTCTTACAAACCACAGCATCATATGCCCAGGGGCTGTGCAGATGTAGGAAGTGGACCTGAAAACTAACAGAGATGATCAGCTGGCAGAGTCCGTGGAAGAGAAATCTCCAGCACAGGCACGCTCACAGGAGTTTAATCTGCTTGATATGAAAGTATCTGGACCTCCATTCAGAAATATTGAGGCTCTTCTGTAAAGCACAATAGGAACCTGGACGAGCAGCAACAGGACTAAAAAATAAGAACAAACAAATCCACAGCTAAAACTGGGATTAGAAATATTTTTTTTAATATGTCTTGCAGGATAACTGAAATTTAGTATAAACATGTTCCACCTTGGGCCAAAAAAATGGCTCTGTTCTACTTACCTTGTAAATATTTCTGTGCACAAGTTTTTTCTTTACATGTTGGCACCTCACAACTGAAATTTTATTTTGCCTCCTAGTTTGCTTGAAAATGAGTGTCAAGCAGAGTTCAGCTCTCCATTACAGAGAGTGAGTTTTAGAGACAGCACTCCACATACACACACAAACAAACTCGAGGGTCTCCGCCTTTTAGACACACCCATTTCCCTCCCCCTTCAGCCAGTAAACAGCTCCTGGCTGCAGATTTGATCCTTTATGGAAGAGATTTTTAAGATGCTGGGTGACCTGTCCAGCACCCTGGTAATCCTCAAATCATCTGCTCGCCATGTTCACATGGAGATGTCACCAAAAAGGCTTGTTGACAAGCTTCTGCTGCACTAAAGTCTGTAAAACTGCCACTATCTTACTCAGTTCAACTTCACCACAAGGTTGAATAAAACTTCTCCTTCTGACAATTTCACCAAGACTGTTGACAGAAGAAGACTGTATGGAAAAAATACTTTTGGCTTCCAGTTCACTTTGTCTTAGATTAGATTAACACTGATCTGTATAACAGTCTGTGAAGTAATTTTAAATTTTTTTTTTTAATTTACAAGTTATTTTTTTGGAAGTCTGAATGTCCTTTCCATGCACATTCTCATACAATGCATTTTAAACATCCAAATACCATATTTTATATTTGTATGAAGCTAAAATATTATAATTAGATTTATGTCAGTTATTCAGTTTTTATTGTTTTCATATACAGTGATTAATTCTCAGGTCTCAGCGAGAGCTTGTATGGCAAAAAGTCAGTAATTCAGTGATAAAATAACAACTGTGATATTATAAGCACCTATGAATCCTTCAATCAAATTTTGCACTGACTAATAAACACTAATCTCAGCTAAACTGTTTTGTTACATATACAGCATGCTCTGATCCCAAACAACTCCTTAATCCACTATTTTAATAATAGTCTGTGGATTAAGGGATCTATACTGTATACTGACACAATGTATTGAGTTCAGGTTCTATAGATGAACATTTCTGTGATCTGTTTTAATGACACACAAGCCATCATAGCATTATGGTGTCAACAAGCCTGCAGATTATCTCCTGGCTTTCAAAGCATCCTGCAGGAAAGCGAGTTTAATGAATCTCCAGAAAGGTGAAAACATTATCACATCTATAGGGAGACAGGACTTTGAAATAAAAGTGATCATATAATTACTAACAAGCATTTATATATAATCAACTAGAAGATACACAGAATGTTTTGAATTTTGAAATCTGTCAAAATAACAATGTTAAGAAGGACAGTCTGCTTTCTTGGCACACTCCTCCTCTACACGTGCATAATAATTTTGTCCTAGCATCTTCATTTCCTCTCACAATTTGCCAGTATTTCATGTAGAAAACCTCTCATTATACTCTTTAATCTTTTCTTAATTACCTTGCTCCAGGTAGCCCCGTGTAATCTGTTATATTCCTGCTTCTGAACTCCAGCGTCGCCGCCTCGCTTTAAGTCAAACTGCTGTGCCTGCAGCAGAGGTTCTCCAGCACCATGCAAAGGAGAGGAGTGTCCCCACCACCCACTTCACATGGCAAAGTCACCACGTGTTTAAGGTTATTTTCCCCAAGCTCTGCCTGTAGTCAGAGAAAGGACACACTCCTGCTGGAGTAGGAGTGGTTGTTGCCAGCTCGTAAGAAACCCAATGCAGAAACCACACCTCTTTTTGTAATAGATCACCTGTTCCCACCTGGAGAACTGGGAAGCACATCTCTCCAAAGCCTCTTACAAAGTCGTTTCCCAGTTGTTTCCCCTGTTTCCCCACCCCCTCTTCCTTCTAATCTTTCCCAGCCAGTGTATAGAGCACATAGGGTATGTTCTGCTTCCCAGCATGAAAATATTTTGACTTTTCTGAATTCCAGTGATTCCATGGAGCCACTTTTCAATAATCTCCTCCCAAAATTGCATAGTACATAACAGCATCTGAATTGTATGGCAACAAATTCACTGTTATGTCCTCCTGATGTCTGGAAACAGGAATTCTTCATATCTCTTATCAAGCATTTTCTTCAATTTATTGCTGGACCTGTTGTCATAGTTTATATTCCCTGCAGCTTCACCTCAGCTACTGGCCCTTTGTTTTTTCCAGATGTTTCTGACTTTTTTGACTTTCTTCTTCTAGCTGTTGATGATGCTTACCAGTATCCCCAGCTTACTGGGGAAGGGAAGAGTTTTATTTCAAAAGTGGAGAACCAGACTTGGACAAGCAACCTCTGGAGAGCATCCCAGCATCCCAGGTAAACAGGGATATTTACCTTTCCTGAGATCTGGAGAGGATCCAAGAGTATAAGGCAGTGAATTTCCCCTGGTTCAATAGGATGGTTAGCAGGGGCTCTCTGCCCTTCCCAAGTGGAGGAAACAGCTGCCTGAGTGGTGCTTTTGAGGTAGTTGAGAAAGGGAAGCTTTGGGCCCTTCAAGACCACAGAGAAAGCTTTTCTTGACAAAATGATCCTGTCTCAACATACCAAGGCTATTCAATCCCTTTTCACCAAAATCCATCACGCTAAATGCTCCAGATGATGTACTCTACATGGATTTATGGTGGATTAAAACACTATGCACTGCTGGGATATGACACGCACTGCAATTCCATTGAACATAATGGTGCAATGAAGAGACACTGGACAATTAGTTTTCATCATGAAAATGCTGACTTATTTCTAGTTGTACAATTATACAGTTTTGGGGGAGGTTCTCAAAATTTTTTGTTGCTGGAAAGCACATTGCTCCTTTGGCTTTCATCCTATGGGAGGAGGCGTGTAACGTGAGGGAGTGCTGTGAGCTGTCTGGTGGCACAGGAGGCACCGCAGGAGAAAGCTCCCTGGGTGATCTGTACTCTCCAAGCTGGGAGGCAGCAAACACTTGGGCAGGTGGAGTTCAGGCCCAAAGCAGCACGTTCACCACAGGAGCTCTGTAACACTGCTGGCCAGCAAAAACGAGTGCCTGTCGGAAAGAGGCACAGCAGCTTCAGCGAGATTGGTGCCCACAGTTATTTGTTTCCCATTCTTGCACAATGAACGGAGGGGGACATCCTTTTGTGTTCACACAAACACAAAGAGGAAGGCACAACATGTCTTGGCTGTTATGATGCTCATTTCTCTCTTGAAAATCAAAGTAAATGAGTGTCAAGAGGACACTGACATGCAATAGCTTCAGGCAGCAGCACAGCTCTTTTTTTCTACTAAGATTCCAATAAAAAATTATTTCTTTTTATCAGCATGGTTTATTAATAGTTCTACAGTACTGCAATAGTACACTACTTCTTTTTCCCTTTCTCATTCAAAAATACGTGTTTTAGTCACTATCATACCATTAAGAGGTCATCATAGAATTAGAAAATGCTTGTAGAACAAGGACTACCACATATCATGCCAAAATATTTGGTTTGTTCTTTTGTAGCAACCTTATTTGTTCAACATCTCAGAAGATACTAGACCGAGATTACAAAAAAAAGGTGTTAGAAATCCAGCAACTGAAAAAATACTGTAAGTGAAATGTACATTGTGTTTGGTGTGATGCTTTATTGAAATAAGAGAAGAAAAACTGGTAGGTAGTTATCTTTTTTTAGAATATATTTCCTAATCCATTATAGTCACTAAATTATTTTTACCAGCACAGTCTATGAGTCATTTGACCTTCATAATTTATTTTTTATCTGAGAAATTGCAGGATCCCTCTCTCTGATTAATTTGTGTGCAGTTATCTCACATTGAGCTGAAACACTTGTGCAGATGAGATTTTGCAAGGAGACATAAAACCCAGTAAGTACACCCACAGAAATACCATAATTCTGATGACCAGCCCCAGACGAGCTAAGCATCCCTTTTCTGCATATATTCTTCATGTACACATAGCTCCCGGGGTCTTAGCCCCAACCATACTGCTGCTATAGGACTCATATCCTCAAAAGTACCTCGTGCCTAACTCTTGAGGATGCCAGTGAGAGTTAGGCTCATAAATACCTTCTGAGCATCCTGGAAAATGTTACATTGGCTTAATCCAATTAAGTGAAAACTTAGCATCTTTAAAAGGCTTCCCATTTTTAAAAGGACGAGACAGACAAACAATATTTTTCCCAGAGTACAGAAGGGAAAAGATGACAATGCGATTTAAGTAATGTCCCTGTGTTCCCATGATCATTTACAAATCAAAGGCACACAACAGGCCAGGATACTCCAGGTTTTCTGCACTGGTTGATGCAAAACGTACGCTCCACTACTAATGCTGAAGAAAGGTTATTTGGACTTCTGACAAAACCTGAAAGCTGCTCATGTCAGCAGTGTCCTGCCTCCCCATGATGTTGTTGCACTAAATGCTGTTGCTGCAAGGAAGATTCTTCTCTTGTCTCTGGTGACCAGTGACAGGACCTGAGGGAAAGGCATGAAGTTGTGTCAGGGCAGGCTTAGGTTGGATATGAGGG